>JACEGR010009035.1:0-30585 GCA_014170235.1 Listronotus bonariensis
TCAAAATAAGAGAACACAGCTCTGAAAAACATGAAAAAAACAACGGTTAGGTTTTATAAAATAAAATAGGCATTTCTTCATTATCGACCATATTAATTTGCCTTTTTTTACGAGACTTTTATGGTAATAGGAATTTAGTTAAACGTCGACTGCTTCGATAAAATGAAATAACTTATAGGTGGATCGGTGACGCAACGCAATCATCTTGTAACCTGTTGTAGGAAGATGGGATACTTTTAAATGGTGTTAAAACTGGTATTATTTAGCCAAACGTTATCGGATTATGTGTTAAATTAAGTAAATTCGGTTGTGACCCTAATAAGGGATTGGTGAAATAACGGCCAAATATATTCATACTTCTGCAGATTTTTTTAGTTTTGTTTTTTTTTTTTAAAATCTAAAAAGTCCATTTTATAATTAATCCATATTGTGCAAAGAAGTTAGTGTATACTTATTACAAAACTATTTTAACTGTTGTACAGATATAGAACTAAAGCTTTCACGGCTTTGATCAACTGAGGAATCAATATTTTATTTGACATATCCTTTTTCTGATTTGTGAATTCATCAATGTAGCTCTCAGCTACAGCCGTTGATTTCTAGCCCCCTAAGTCGCTTGACATTGGTAATTCCTTCTCCAGACATAGTCGCAGAGGATCGACGAAATCATGTCCAGTGTATCTCCCTTCTGGATTTTTAATTTTAGGTATGCAGCAATTTCTGAAGGCATTTTAGCTATTGAATTTATTCCCACACATTGCGTACTGCATGCTCCTTGTCTATACAGGACAAAAACTGTGTGGGGTATGAGATTTTCACAATTTCTTGTGTATTTACGGTACAATTGCAGATAAAGTCCGTTATTTGTTTCATCGGACACTACAAAGATTCTAGAAGTATTATTTTTACTGTTAGGAATTTTCACCACTATCAAATTTTCACTATTCTGTATGTCATCAATAATTATTTTTGTAAGTTCATCTCTCCTACAAGCACCGGCTAATTCAAAATTGTAGCAACTTTATTAAAAGGTAAATATTATCAGGTATTCCTTTCATGAATCTTGTAACTTCTTCTTAACTGTACTAATTTTGATTTTTGAAATATGAACTTAAATCAAGGTTCTTTCACTTTGAGGACACATTTTAACATAGAGTACTTACCCTATAAAGTATTAGGATTATATGTTTTTTGTAAAGCCGCAAAATGGGCCAAGAACACTTCTTCTTTAATACTTTTGTCCCTTGCTGGAGCTTTCAAGTTTTCAGAAATGACTATATTTGATTCCTCATATTTTCACGAGATTTTGCTGGTAATAAATTCAAACTTAGGGTATTTGCTGCATACCAGGATGAGAATCTGGTATCTCCTCATCGGAACTACTCATTTTAAATAATTATTTTGTCGGATTTTATTTAATTAAAAAGATACTATGACACCTTTTATTAAAATGCTTGTTTGTATTGAAATTCATTTGTGCAATTGCTTGTTCATATGGAAACGAAAGAAAAAATCTGACATGTGTTAAAATCACCAAGATTACATATTGTTGCTTGTCTTGTCATAATCATTTATTATTATTATACGTTTCACTCCTTCCAACTCGCTTTTTACAGTATCCATATATTTGAAGAGACGTCAATGTGCAACCTGTGCTTCATGCTCTTACACACAGAAAGATTTAAGAAACTGGTTTATTTAAAAGATATTTTAACTGGTAATTTTAAGATTTCCTAGTATAATAGCTTTGTTCGCGAATTAGTAATCGAACCGATTCTGAACCAGAACCGAGCACTGGTTTGTGAATTGCTTTAAAGCGCATGTCTAGTTATTGATTAGTTCGGATTTTATTTACCGCGAACGATTTTTTCTATACAGCTGAGGATGTATTCTAACTCCAGCCTTTGGCCAGGATTTTTCACGGTTAAATTGGATACTACACAAAAAAATTAAATTCAAACAAATAAGGCAGTGAAGTGAAAAGTTACCGTCCTCCCGTTTTTAACATAACTATGTGTATTCTAACTAAGATAAAATTCAAACAACAAGAAATGGTAAAATCTACTAATATCATCTATACTTTTTAATTAATCTTTATTTATTTTTATTGCATACATCCATTCATATATGGAATACAATTAAAAATCCTTGTTTATATACGCTCAGAATCACAAAAAAAATTCAACAAGTATATTAACCCGAATAAAAAGTGGCAGAAACAAATAAACTGTAATACAACGGTTTATTTCTGTACCTACAAAAACAGAAAACAGCTGACCATGTCGACAATGCGCATGAAATTCCGAACCGAACTTTTAGTTATAACAAAATCCTGGACTGCTAATCAGGTTACGAACCGGTAACGAACTGATTCCCATTGTAACCCGCGAACACAGAACTGTAACTAAAAATTCAGGATTTTACAAACCCGCGAACAAAGCTAATAATACTTCTTTTATGGGGACATTTTTTATACTTTTTTACAGCTTTTCTTCTATTTCTGGGAATATTTAATTCATGGCAAAATCTGTTGTCTATAGTCTATTCCTTCGAAAACCTTTAAATTATTAGATTTTATATTAATAAATTGCCTCTTACCACACTCAAGATACTACTGGTTTATAATTAAATGGGATCTAATTATAATATTGCTTTTAAGACACTTCTTAACTTAAAGACGAATGAAAAAAATGACTGTTAATTTGTTTGCTTATTCAGTCCTACAAATTATTCAATTATTTTACATTGTAAAGAGTGTTACAATTAATTTACAGTGATAATTATGGGTTATTTGGGGCTTGATGTGATATGTAATAATACATTGCATATCGATACCGTAATTAGCAAATCGGCTAAGTCCATTTTTCTTTCAAAACAAGCAGGTAGTTACTTGGACTAATATAAAATATATACATGAGAGTTTTTATATGGTTTCTGTATTTAAAATTACCTTCAAAAACAATAATCTACTTAACAAAATATTAGGTGGTCTTTCTTGTTGGGTGGCACAACCTGGAAGGGATAGGACCGCTTTCGGTCCCAGTCCCAGAGTATACGAGCTGACCCTCGTTCAGCCTCTATTGACCCCTATAAACCAGCCGGTCGCCTGAGACAAAATAAAAGATTAAACCCCCAAAATATATGTCAAACTATTTTTCAGTTTGCGATACTAAAATAATCCTAAAATTTTAATCATTTTTAATTTAAAAATTAGTTAATTTTTTTATTTTTTATTTTTTAACTTTATTTATATCTTGACAACGGTGGCAGACTTGCCGCCGAGACGTCGTATTTATTTAGAGATTTTTGGGGGTTATTCTTTAATTTTGTTTCTAGGCGACCGGCCAGTTCATTAGGGGTCAATAGGGCTGGAACAAGGTCAGTTGGTATACCCCGGGACCAGGACCAGAAGCGGTCCCATTCCCTCCAGGCGTGTACCCAATAAAAAGACCATCCAATAAATATGAATCCGCCTAACCAATATAGAGCATATCTCGTTACTTAACAAATGTTATAAAACCTTAATTTAGAATTATTGTTATATTATTTTCAAATATTTTTGCCTCTGCTATAAAATTTTGTGAATAGAGACATTTTGCACCCCTTATTTTTACAATTCCGTTGTGGTTAACGTTATTCCTAGTCTGCGCAGTAACGCAAACATGATCCGTTATCGTTATTAACCATCACCGGACTCCTTTAATTACGGATGAATACCGAAGAGCTTATCGTTATCGTTATTGTTAAACTGCGTGGTTGCCGGATTGTAGAACTTTTAATATCAATTATTTAAGAAGGTTGACATTTTAATGCCGTATTAATTAAAATATCATTGATACATAGGCTCTAATTAGCGAAAAATCCATAGCAGTAAGAAAAATAAAATAGTTTAAAGAAATTAAAACGGACTTGCATTTTTAAGGATGTTTTAATTCAGTAATTAATTTACATGTTACAATCTGGCACACTTGCTTCTTATTCTACTACCAAACCTAACCTTACTTTTTGTGTTTTGCTTATACTGTATTGTTTACATCTACTTTAAAAAACAAAATCAAGAAAACTATTTGTATATATTTAAATATCAATATATAACTTATGGAGAATAAAAGTTTAAGTACTGATTTTTCGTAAACTTTAAAATCGGTCAACCACAGGTAAAAATTAGGTTATGTGTCGAAAGCGCAGACGCAAGATAAATTTTTAAAAGAGGCTGCAAAATCTCTGTCTAAACTGCTGCCGTAATCGTTACGTTTAATAACGATAACCATAAGGAGGCCAAAAAACGTCTGTTATTTTAAAAGGTGCAAAAATGTCTCTAATATGGAGTTAGCCGATTTACGAATTACGGATCGATATGTTTATTTAGAACTTAAAATTGGGTATGGTAATTTTAAAATCAGATACGTGTAATATTTAGGTTATAATAACATAATATGTTGTTGCTTGTAGTAATAATGGTAATATGTATCTATTTTTGTTACTGAATTGCTAAAACACGAAAGCTCAGCAATAATTAATAAAATAGCTTAATTATTTTATAGAACGTACATGTATCAAACATAGTTAAGCTAAAGAAATGCAGATAACTACTTAACTCTAAAAATTATGTATTCTAAGCAAACTTTTTATTTTTTGTTTCACGTACCTACAATATGAAACACGTTTAACAAACTATACCCATGTTTGAATTCTTGAGGTAATTAAACAAAATTGACACAAAATATGGTAGTCTGCTTGGTGGTGTTTCACATTACCAGACAGAAATTGCACTAAATGAAAACTTGACATTTTTCCGTCCTTAAAAACGAAGACGTTATAGCGACAATTTTCCCTTGGTCTTTGCAAAAGAATCAATGAAAATTTACACTCAAATGTATCATTATTGCATTTAAATTGTTAATTTACCCCACTTTTTACAGTGTATGAAGATTTCTAAAAGTTTTTCAACAAAAATATGCCTGCTAAAGTTAGAACCAGATTTGATTCATTCTGAAAGAGGTGCCGCCAAGTACACAAAAAATGATAAAGTTAACACACCCTTTTGTAAACAATGTTTTATTGCAGTAAAAATATTCAACCCGACGAGTACGCCACAGTTTCTATAGCAGGCCAGAGACGAAAAAAAGGATGTTTTTAAGTGCGTGATACGTGTTAAATCAATGTTTTTATTTATTTATCTAAAAATATGTAATCAGGCTCTGTTAGAGGCTATATGCTTTCGAAAAGGTTTGTTTGCTTTATCATTTTTTGTGTACTTGGCGGCATCGTTTAAGAATGAATTAAATGTGGTTCTAACTATCGTACATCAAACAACTCTTGTTTTTTGGCCAGAGACAACAATGAGACGAGCAACTTAATGTAAATAAATTATCCGAGAGAGAGATAGCTGCTGGGCCTTCCTTGTCTGTCTTCAAGGAAGGTAAACGCAGATGGCGCGTGAGTCGACTTTATCGTTTGCCCGCCAAATTCAAATTATATAGCTGTGCTATTTTTGCCCTTAATGTTAGGTACTTGTTTTTGTTTCCTATTAATATAAAATATTGGGGTTTAGTTCAATAATTACACACACCTAATTAAAAATGTCATTTATTTGGTTTTTATAAAGATTTTTCTTACAGATAACCATGTCAATATTACCTTAAATTATCTGTTGAAAAGCACAAATTTAATATATACACTGTGATCACTAATAAAAGTCAATATTCAAAGTCCAATTAAAGGTAAAAAACCACGAAACACACAATAAATCACAGAAAATGTAAACAAACTGTCCAAACAAATCGGCCATTGCAAAATATTAAACACAAATATTAAATAACATTTCGGCGTGACTGCCTGCGGCAACGTTTGTCAAGTTAAAAATATTCGATTCATGGTATATTTTCTTTCTCATAATTAGAGCCAAAAAAGGACATTAAAGTTTACATGCAGAAATTGTAAACAACTTGGCAACCAGGGCAAAGCGATGATTGCTCCATCTACGATAGCCTGCCATGATAAAAGACAAAGACATATTTATTGGAACTTGCGTTAAACCAGAAAGAAATAAATACAATGGACAAATTGTTAGGACCAGTTACTCGTCTCATTGTTGTCTTGGTTTTGGCAGAAGAAGCTTAGTTAAAAAATACTGTTTACTACTAATAATTGCACATTGCTGAATATTACTAAGTGATATACCCCTGTATCAAACTAATTATGAGATATTATGATTTAGCTTAAATTAGCATTGAATATTACTTGGTAATTGGCTTATTATTATAAGTACATTATATGCATATCTTAAAACAATTTTAATTAGATTTAATGATTGATGGATGATGGCTCAATACGTATGTGCAATGAGTTTTAAATCAATACAGTCTGAAGTATGACATGAATTGTTTTACATTTTTAACAGGATAATTTACTAATTTGAAGAGACGGTGGTTTATTACCGCGGTTCCCTATAGAGAGTTATTGTTTATCGGTAATAAATCATTATAATTTTGGATGTGGTATGGACGTTAAAATTCTATTTTTGGTTAAATGCGAATTATGACCTGACCATTACCCAAGCAGCAAGCTGACGTCTTATTGACGTCTCTTTTAGTCATTTTTGGTCACATTTGGTCAGCAAAGACGTCATAAGATGACGACAATATGACGTTAAATTGACTAACCCAAAGTCACAGACAAAAGACGTCCTGTTAATGACGTCATAATGACGTCTTTAAGATGACGAAAAATTGACGCATACACTCTTTTTTAAAAGCCAAAATGATACGACATTTTATTTGAAAATTGAAATAGGAAATGCTTGCAATTTCCTTGCACTGCAAGGTCGCATCTCTGGGCACACTGTCCAACCTGGAGATGCAGATTTTTACACAAGCCGAAGATATTTCCTTCCAAGCTAATTGAGATCATCAACCGCAGACCAGTCTCGAAATATTTTAGTCCCATCGGTACGGTTCAGGCAATAAAAAGCGAAGATGTTGAATAAGCGTGGTAGTTTATTGTCCATTGCGCCATCTATCGGTAAAGTTTTTTCCTATTTCAATTTTGTAAAATTATAAGTCTTATTTTGCTCTCATATGATATTTCGGTTGGATTTTGACACGAATCATATAATGTCACAAAGGTTTTCTAAACATGACGTCATTAGATTGTTATGAGCTAACGACGTCAAAAACACGTCATTAAAATGACGTCCCATGACCAAAAATAACCGAAAATGGCTTAAAAACGACGTCAGCTTGCTGCTTAGGTATTTGGTATTATGTATACATGGTAATTCACGGTAAGTGTCCTATTTAAAGATTTGGAAAACTTCTAAAGATACATTTTTTAATTTTTTGCGCTAAGTTTAAGTAATATTGATATTTACACACAACGCCAAAAGTTTTGGACCCCCTGTATATCTTGGTTATAAAGAATCCTATATGTCTAAAAATATTCTCTTATATACGAAATAAAAAAGATCACATACTTATTTGGGGATAAGAGTTTGTGTGGTTTTTGCGAAGATTTGAAATTGTTTAGTTACTTTTATTAAGTTTATTTGAATTTTTAATTACGCTAAGTTTACATTGGTTCTAACTGAAAATGCCAGGACGCAAAATTTCTGTTTATAACAGAGCAAGAATAATTGCTCTGCATGAATTTGGATTTTCCAATCACCATATTTCAGCCAGTTTAAATATTCCATGATCTTCTGTGAGTCGAATCATCAACAGGTATCAAGAAACTGGAAATGTGGAAGGATTTCCTCGTAGTGGACGACCTACCCAAAGGGAGGACAGATATGTTATCCAATTTACCTGCCGAAATCGGAACGCAACGGCCCCAGCCATTAGAGATCATTTTCAAGGAACGTTTAACCGCGTAATTTTCACCAATACCATTCGCAGAAGACTTCACAGCGCAAATTTACGGGCCAGAAAATTTTTAAGGGTACCTCTTTTATTGCCTCGACATCGTGCTGCCCGCCACAGCCCAGTGGGAAAGAGTCCTTTTCTCTGACGAATCAAAATTCGGTCTAATCAGTGATGACCATCGTCAAAGGGTATGTAGAGAGCGAGGGCGTCAGTCAAGACTCAACTATCCTCGTGAGTCGTTCCCTATCAAGGGGGAACAGTAATGTTCTGGGGAGGAATATTGTACAACCGTCGAACCCAATTAATTTGCATATAACAAAATATGACTAGCGAATTTTACATGAAAAATGTTATTAAGCCAATTGTCATTCCTCTCCGCCCTGAAACTGGAGAGAATTTCATTTTCATGGATGATAACGCCAGACCACATCGAGGCAGAGGAGTTCAGGAGCTTCTTAATGCTGAAGAATTCAACAGTGGCCAGCTAATTCCCCAGACTTGAATCCAATTGAGAATCTGTGGGATATTGTTTCCAGAGCTATCCACAATCGCAATCCACCACCTAGAACAGAGGAGGAACTTGCGGTAGCCGCCGTAGAAGAATGGGACCGCATATCGCAGAAATACATTAATAATTTAATAATTTCTGTGCCCAGACGTGCATATTTGAAATAAATTATCTTTCTGGAACTACCGGGTATACCAAAAGTGCGCATCAACTTGTTTATTTTTAATGAAACACCCTGCACAGGGTGTTTCCTAATTGCGGTAAGAAAATCCAAGTGCATATTCCAATTTTAATGAAAAAAATATATATAAACATAAGCCCGGAAACGCTTTGTTTCTAAGATACAGAGTGTTAAACTTCTAAAAGAAAATCGGCATTTTGTTAATATCTTAAATATGCCTTAACCGATTTTAATAAAATTTGCATGTGTGTGGTATTTGTTAAAATATGAATTAATTTTGCTCTAAACTAATTTTAATTTCTGAGATTAGTGGCAAAGTATATGCCACTGACTTTTTTGCATTTTTTATATTTTTTCCTGATGAAACACCTAAAAATATTTTTAATCCAACACTTACATATAATATCTACATAATTGATCAGATTTTGAGGATATAAAGTGTACTATAAGTCACTAGTGAGCTAAAGTACCCTTTAGCTCACTAGTGAATTATAGACTTTAGCTCACTAGTGACTTATACTAATTCTTTATTACTTCCAACATTTCACAATTAAAAAAATAACATAAAACAACTAATATATTATACTACAATTTATTCGTGTTTATATTAACAGTAATTGTTATATAGATTTATCTTGGACAACGTTACATTGTGCGGAGGGTTCTTCAGGAAGTCTTTCAGCACTAGTACTGCCTTGGTGCGCTCTTCACCCTGCAATCTTAAACTTGTTAGAGATGCAATCTTCTAAATATCCTTCTGCCACGGTAGAAGACTTCCACCCGCCATGGCGTTTAAGGTTGGTGATATCGGCCCCAGCGTTGACTAGAAGTGTCGCTGAAGAACGCCGCATGCTATGACCACTATATAAGATTTCATCAGGTAGTTGCAAATAATGAGCAACTACTCTCGGAATTTTCCAAATTTTATTTATTCCCACGCATTGCCTAGTGCATTTGCCTTTTTGAAAGTTGACAAAAAATCTTTTGTGAGGCGTGTTCTCTGGCCTTAGGGACACATATTTTCTAAATAATTCAAGCACATTTACCAAAAATCCTTCTTTTAAAATTGTAAAGCTTCTCGATTTGTTCGTCTTGGTATTAGGTATAGAAACATATATGTACTGGCCTTTATCTACTATATCTTCAATACTTAAGCGAGTTAGTTCGTCACAACGGCATGCACCAGCGATTCCCAATATCAATGCAACCTATAAAAATCCGAACAGATAAATATTTAATACCAGAAACAAAAATTTTTCGATGTATTGCCTCTCCAGAATTTTTGCCTTTTTCGGTTTGAAATTTCTTGAATTGCTCTTCAAATAAGCGACAACTTTTTCATACCTCCCTATATCCACGTTCTTATATACTTTTAAGGTCGTTTTTATCATTGAATACTTGGTCCACATTGATGAAGAAGCAACTTTTTCGATAAAAACAGAAAGTAAGCCATAATAAAATCTTCATTTATAGTACCAACTCCTCGCCTTTTCCTCCATGCTTCAAAATCTTCAAATTATTTATTGTACGTTAGTTTTGACTTCTCTGGAATTAAACTGCATGTCGCTACCGCAGCTTCTTCCAAAATTTCCGCAGGAACTTCACAATTTTCCATTTCGCAAAGCATTTTTATGTTTGTCTACAAAGTTGTTTACTAAACAAACCCGTAGTTACTAACAAAATGCATTACAACCAAACTGCTGGTGTTGACAATGACAAGTAACAAATAATGGATGACGTTTTCAAATTATTTTCGATATTAAAAACGATTTATACGAAAGTGTTGGATAAAATTTTGTATTAGACACGTGAGTTATTACATATAAGTCACTTAAGAGTAATCACCTTTCTCGCCCTTCGGGCTCGAGAGTTAAACTTTTCTTGCGTGACTTATATGTAATATAACTCACTTATCTAATAAATAACTATTTTTGTATTTTTATATCTTTCAGAAACTTGCTTTGTTTTCTAGAAAAAAATCCGCTAAACTGCACCCAAGAAATATTGAGTAATTTTTTTCTTTTAAAAATTAATGTTTAACGTAAGTAACTTTTTATTAGTAATTATTATAAATACCAACAGCAAATTCTTGATTAATTAACGTTTATATCCAGTCAAACAAATTTAAATAAAAAGAGTGTTTTAAAATTCTTTAGGTTTTATAAAAAGTTTAACACTTTGTATATTGCAAACCTGGCAAAGATAAATTGAGCTTACTCGAAGATGATGCAGGCTTTTGATCCTATTGCAATAGTGAAAGTTGCTAAAGGAATTATAACATTTCATGTAAGTGAAATTTTTATGCTCTTTATCTTTAACAGAAAGCTGCAGTTTTTTACATTCATTGTTCATTAGTTTATAAAACTGTCAAATCATTTGCAGCGTCGATGTAATGGAGCGCAGAAGCGCGGCGTACCATACTTGATGTGGCACGCCGCAACGGCATGGGGTGAACGCAGTGACCGAAAGCAGCAATCATCCAAGTTATGTAATGAATGGTGTAAGAATAGTATAGGGGGTCATGTGTTAAGCAGCGTATGCAGGAGGGTCACACCTGGTGATGATGAGTGGGCGAAAATAAAATAGTGTACAATTATTGCCTAGTTTCAACGTTTTTCTCGCCCAGCCATTAGGCTATGTTTAAATAAATGTTATTGGAGAGTTTTTCATGGTGAAGCCAATCTCGATTATTTTTTGTAAACGACCATGGTTTTACAATAAAATTAACTCCCACGTAAGACCCTGCCTTCAAATCAGTTCATTTTTTTAAATACTATTGTTGCTTCTTATTTTTGCCAGAATTACCTCTACGTTAAACATAGACTTATTTTTTTAAACACAAAATTCAACAAGGAGCGTCTCGACATTACGGCTCCATTTTATTCTTTTTTCCAATTCTAGCACTTGGGATATACTATCACTAATATTTCACTCTTATTTTTTTGTTTTTATGAGAGTAGTTTAAATTTAATCCTCATCGCCTGGCTGGAACACATCTGTATTTTTTTTTAAACTTAATAAATAATTAGTCAACATTTCAGTTTATTTATTGCTTTCACAAAATATTTTTTCTTTAAATTGCCAACTCTTGGTTTAGTCCACTTGCCATAAGTCGTTATTTATTTCACTGCTTTCTTTAGTAGGTTGGGTTACATAAATCACGATTTAAATCATGATATAATTCAGCTGATTTTTATTTAAAATCATGATTTAAATCAAAATGTTTTCTTTATTCTTTTGTTTGTGTAGTTTTTATTGTTGTAATTAACAACATAAAAATAAAATATTCTCAAAATCTAGTCCTATGACCTTTAAATATTTTATATATTTTTTTTTGTGATTGACTCCTTGAAATGTCCTTGATCATGACCTGATGGGGTCAAAGTGACCCCAGATTTGGAGTTTAGCGATCCAAAAAAAAAACAAAAAAAGATACCATGGTCTTTCTTTCAAAGAAGCATTTTTTTGTGTGTCTGTGAAACCGATTTTCTGGTGGCTTCTTCTCTTTTTTAATGCACTTATTATTAAAGAGGGGGCTTTAAAAAAAAAAGTTTATAGGAAGTTGTCATAATATTTTCATGTCTTCTATATGAATTTAAGAGACTGTCCATATATTCCCGGACACCTTGTATATTTTATATTTTTGTAATAGCACAACTTTGATATGCAGTTTTATTTTACTTAGAGATATGACTAGTTTACACCTTGAGACCATACTCATCACACACATATTGAGCCGTCAGTAACATTTTTCATATTTTTAAATAAATTTGTTTTATATTTTTTCTCTACTTCATACCTATTTATAAATTATTTGTAATAAGTCGGGAAGAAATATTTTTCTAATTTTGTTACTATTTTCCTAAAGTTAATTTATTTAAAAGTAACCAACGCCGTTATGTAAAAACTAACTTGTCTATATTTGGCTCAACCGAGTTTTTCAAGATAAATGAAATTGACTTAACAACATAGTTGACACTTTGATAAATCCGTTTACGAAGTCGAAATTAAAATAATTGGCGAGGAGATGGGTTTTTCTATAAAGTGGTGACAAGATTTAATGAAACTGATTAAGTAAAACGCCGGTTATGATTGAAAGTTTCCTCTCAGCTGTGCCTGTGCTTTTTGATCGAGCTTTAAAAGGAAATATTTAATTACAAATAAATAAAAATTGCGTAGCAAAATGAAAAAGCGAGTTATTTTTGTTTTACTGTATTTGACTGATAAGGAATATGAAAGATCAGGTGCAGTTTTTTACTAATAATACTTACATACTTGGTTTGATCAGCCTTACTTTTAATACCTCTGTGGTTTTTCTCATTTTTTTCTTATCAATTTCACATTATTTCATTTAAGTTATGCCACCATTTACAGTTCATTTAAGAAGTCCCAAAGCTTCCACTATGTTTCTATTTTATCCCCCAGAGTGTCCTGCAAAAAATTTAGATTTTTCTTAATATACTACTCGGGTAAATCTAACATAATTAAGTTGGTAGTGGAAAATTTGTTTATCTTAACATTGAGGATATGATCGGAAAAGCCTTCTAAGATGTTTTGTATTTGCACAGTTAAAGGATCCTACTATCATACCGTCAATGTTAGGAAAATCAAATTATCTACTACCAATTTAATTATTTGTTTCTAAGGCTTTTCTGATATTTAAGATAACTTTGTTCTCATTTAACAAACTTTGTATCTATTACCACTTCCAAGATGCCCTTCTCTTCGTTGTATACCAGGGGTTAACGAATTTATTAAACACGTCATAACTCATAAGTATTAGACGTATAGTTAGACCTATATTTATTTCATTCTAAAAGCGATGCCGCCAAGTACACAAAAAAATGATAAAGCAAATAAACCCTTTTGTAAAAAATAATTTATTGCAGCAAAAATATTCAACCCGACGACTACGCCACTCGTTACAGCTTTTATGGCACGCCAGAGACGAAATAAGAGGATAATTCTTAAGTACGTGATACGTGTTTTCGCAATATTTTTATTTATTCATCTAAAAAAATGTAATCAGGCTCTGTCAGAGGCTATGTGCTTTCGAAAAGGTTTGTTTATTTTATTATTTTTTGTGTACTTGGCGGCATCGCTTTCAGAATGAATTAAATATGGTTCTAACTATATCAATATGAGACTTAATATAGAAAGGAGTATTTCCAGTCATTTCCGGATTGACCGAAAATGGGCGCCAAAAATCTCGTCCATTTTAATGCATCCAAAACACAATCATGTTCTTTGTCGCGAAAAAAGTCATCAAATACTCATCCTCTACTTATGAGCGGCCAAGTTTTACAGAGCAAAGACACCTTCCATCTTGTGGGCGTCACTTTTGAAAGTAACCTTAACTGGCATAAACACATTATATCTATAGCCACGACAGCTTCAAAAAAGCTTGGATTTCTCTTTCGAGCCAAAAAGTATTTTTCCCCTTCTCATTTATACACTTTATATGTGTCCCAAATCCGACCTCCCTTGGAATATCGTTCTTATGTATGGGGCAAGGCGTTTCCCACAACCCTAAGCATTCTTAATTCCATTCAAAGAAGAGCTATTCGTCTCATTAATGATCCTTTACTTACAGAAAGGCTTCCCTCTCTTGCCCGTCGTCGGGCTGTGGGGGATTTATCGCTTTTTTATAGGTACTTCCATGGCTTCTGCTCTGCAGAATTGTCCAGTATAGTTCCACCATTCACGGTTCCCAACAAAGAAACTCGTGGTGCCGCGCGTATGCATCCCTATACGGTCCAACTGGACAGGCCCCAAACTTCCCACTTTGTTCGTTCTTTTATCCCTAGAGTTTCTAGAATGTGGAACCTGCTGCCCGCGGAAGTCGTTCCTTCCCCCCGCCCCCCAAATCTTCAAGTATTTAAGTCCCGTGTCAACAAACTTCCTCTTACCTCACTTTAGACACCCACGGTACGTTAGTATTTAGGCTCTTAGCCTTCGTGGTTTGTCCAAAGATAAAAAAAAAACCATTTACTTATACCAAGTCTAATTTTGATATTGTTATGGCTTGTCTAATAGATTGTTGAGACTCGGTATATGATTTTTTTAATCCTAATTTTAAAGTACCTTTTGTAAAGACATTTTTCAACAATAACCAGATTTTTAAGCAAATTTGCTTATATTTTCCAGGTAAGTAAGTAAGTTTGCTGCTTCAAAACCAAACAATGGTTTGTTGGCCTACAATCCTACATGCGACGCAAACAGCCCACAAAGCCAAAGTCAAAAGAACGAATATTAATTGTTAAGTCGAAGACGACGAATAAAAAGTCGACGCATTGTCTCGGTGCTACACCCGATAATTTATATGGTAACAATAATGGCAGCAAAACAATTGAAAGGAAACGGGTGTTGCCGTTTTGGAGACACGTAGCGACACGCCATAATCGCGCATGCAAATGAAAGTGTCGCCAACGGAGAAGGCATTTCTAAATGCACTTAGACCTAACCTTAATTACCGTTATTAACGGGTTGTTTTGGGTCAGGATGTGATGACGTAATAACGTCTAGGTGTTAAAGATTTATTAAAATTTAAATGCATTTTTAACAAACGGAAGTAGCAGTTGACAAAATATTACACTTGTCAACAGATAAAAAATACGCAGTTGATGTTGCCTACTCAAGCAGGAAGCTGACGTCATTATAACGTCATTTTTGAGTCATTTTTGGTCATAGGACGGTCATTAGACCCAGTAAGTACGACGTTTTACCCCGTGTTACAATGGGATGTTTTTTGCTTTCGTCATGCTTGTACTTAAAATAGCATGATTTTTAGGACTTCCATAAAAACATGACTTATTTTTATTCTCAAAAATTTTCGTTTTACATTTTTTAACCGTATATTTTGAGAGTAATTCTCCGTATGTATAAAACGGTTCTTAGTTGTTTTGAATAACCATTTATTCGGAACGTTCCATAGCTGCCATTGTGTCATATCCTTATTATACGGTACTCAAACACCGTTGAGAACATCTTTTGATCACAGCCAAAGCTAGCAGGCCTCGCCAATATATTGCCAGTCAATTTAAACAAGTTCCTCTCCCAATAACTTAACTAAATGCCTGACACAGGTTGTGGAATCTCTTCCCCATTACAAAAACATGCCTATGGGGTCGATGGCATTCTTCCTAATTTTTATTGAAATCTCGTTTCACAATAATCCCAACGGGGAGAAAATTTTCTTTAAGTTTTATCTGCCACAGTTCTAGTTCTTCGTCTTTATTGGGGGATTATCACCATCCATGAGAACAATGGTATTTTTTGAAATATCTTTTATGTTTAGGTATTTTCCTTTTTCTCTACAAATTATTAATAGGAAAAGGAATACCTTAATTTTTCATATGGATTTTGTCCTGTATTCCTTTTTTAAGCTAGTACTTTCTCACTTTATTGCAACATAAGACATTTACAGTTCTATTGAAACTCTTCTTTTATGCAGGTGACAGTCATGGAAGGGTGTTGTACTATTATTTATTTTTTTAATTTTGGACATTTTTGTAACAAAAATGGGTGTGTACTATGAAATACTGTTTTTGGGCGTTTAATGTGGGTTTCTACTGTTCGTCCCCCCCAGCACCTATTCCTCCACCGTTTCGTAAATAAGTTTTATTAATAATAAATTATAGAAATGGATTTTTGAAACACACAGTTTTGTGTCATAATCGACCTATAGAAACGCCCTGAAAAGAATTCTTCAAAAAATCTCTTATGGCCATGCGAAAACCGCTATACGTAGGTCCCCGAAGGTCCAATTGCCAGTACGTCCCTCTGTGAGAGGGGGTTGTATTCTGGGTGGGAGTCTCCAGTAAGTCGGGCCTGTGCCCCTGGTGGCTCCCGGAGCTTTTCACTTTTTAATTGTTAATACTTATTGTTTTTCTTCGATGCAATGCATAAATTGCGACTATCTAGCCAGCGGCTGCTACTGGTATCGCGCATAACCGTCACTTTCATTCCTGACGTATTTCCGCAGGCGTGCGCACCTCCTCGACCATACGAGGACACCATGTGTTCAACACCAAAACGCAAAAACTTCAGGCTTTAGGAATCTTCACTCACAGCGCTTAGCCCCAGAAGAAAGAAGCCCCAATTTAGCGTGAATCTTTCTCGATCCCCAAGGGTACAGCCACGCTCGTACGATGCCTTCAATCGCCTACCCGGGAGGTCTATGTAGACCTCTACGTAAACATGAACCGTGATATAAAGATAAAGAAGATATGATTTATAGCGAGCTTAAATTTGTCTGGTTCGCGCAGTGACGTCATGTGGTGACGAATTTTTATTTACAATACATATCTTTCGTCGGTGATGTTGGATTCTAACAGTGTTTAATTTATTTTTAGTTGGTATATTATAGAGATTAGTTATTTCTTTTTTCTTTATAGATTAAAGTCGTTAATGTGTACTTCTAATTTCTCGTTTCTGTTTAAAATAAAACTTTTTGTTGAATGTTAAATTATATTTACATTCTTAGGAGAAAAATGTTCACAGACTGTTGGATGGAACATTCATCAAACTATCAGTCTATTAACTATCATACAATGAATAAATATTGGGAAAAAACTGAAGGAAAGTATAGAAAATTAATAATTCTAATATACAGTGTGTCCGCGCCTAAGTTGTGTACATACATATGGGCAACTTTTTTATTATTAATTTTACGAAAAAAATTATTCCCCATAAAAAGTTCTGCAAACCTAAAATGCAAGCAACAATTATGAATTTTTTGAGTGGTATACGAGGTATCTCAAAAAATATGAATTTTCTTCGGGATAAAAGTACTGTTATTTTTGACAATATTGAAAAATATTTTAAAGAAAAAATGTTTGGTACTAGAAATATTATTCAAATATGCAAACTCGTTCATTGGCAAGAAAAAACTTTTTCTTTAAATTTTTATGTTATATGTTATAACGAGTGATTCTGTTTGCTATTGAGTTGTAAAAATTTACCATATTTTTTATTTTTGAATTCTTAAAAATAAAAGTTACACTAAAGAAGGCTTTCAATAATTTTATTTAAAAATATATATACAATCAACTAAACACATAACATTATGACTACTACAATTACTTCATAGTAATTCATTGGAAATAACCATAAAATCAAATTGTAAGTCTACAGTACATACGTACACGGATGGACTTTACAATGGGACAAATGGAACAAAATTTAAATGCTCAAGAAAGTCGTGTATACAACTGCTCTTGCTTCTTAAAAAAAAGATTCACATTGAGAAGTTTGTTTTTCTTTGTAGAGGGGCTCCAAAAACTACAAAAATTTGAAAAGGGATCAAGAAAGCTGCCTTTAGTTTTAATATTTTACCAAAACGTAAAATAAAAAAGTTTTTTAGATTTGAATAAGAATCCCATATCTAAAATGTAATATAAAATGAACTTATAATTTTTATTTAAGCATCATATTTTTTTCGTGTTTTACACCTTTTTTACGTGATTTACCTGGTTTTACGTTTTTTATTTAAATATATGTGTACGTAAAAAATGTGTAAAACATTAATAAAAAAATATGATACTAAATAAAAATTTTGATAATTTTATGTAAACATTCAGATAACGGATCCTCATTTAATTATTTTTTTATTTAAAATTTTGCTGAATTATTAAAAATAAAGTTAGTTCTGGTTAGTGAATGTGAATCTTGTTTTTTAAGAAGCAAAAGCAGTTGCCATACACAAATTTCTTGAACATTTAAATTATGGGTCCATTTGTCTTATTGTAAAGTTGTTGTATGCTACCGAATGTGGTAGTCACCGATAGCACCAACTGTTGTAACTTTATGCCGTTACGAAACTATTTTATACGTTGAAGCCTTTAAGTCTCTTTTATAAGAATCCTCAGGAAAATGTTTAGAACAAACGCGTGCATATTTAACATTTATAATGTCTTTTCGTTTGCAAACGTTCACCCACATTTTCTGAAGACTTTCATCTTTTGGAAATCTAAAGAACATTATGTCCTTGTAACTTTTGTTTTGATTATTTGTATTACACATCGCCACTGATCAACGCATTTTGGAAAAAATATTTATAAAACCAGATTAAACCGTTTGAAATACACAAATCTCTCAACAAATCGCACTTTCATCCGCACGTTTAACCTAAATTCGTCACCACATGACGTAGCAAAAGCACAGCGAAGCTCCGCCCACCTGCGCAAGATCATATCTTCTTATTTCTGTGTATCTTTGGACAAACCACGAAGGCTAAAAGCCTAAATACTAACGTACCGTGGGTGTCTTAAGCGAGGTAAGAGGGAGTTTGTTGACACGGGACTTAAATACTTGAAGATTTGGGGGAAGGAAAGACCTTCGCGGGCAGCAGGTTCCACAATCTAGAAACTCTAGGGATAAAAGAACGAACAAAGTGAGAAGTTCGGGGCCTGTCCAGTTGGACCGTATAGGGATGCATACGCGCGGAACCACGAGTTTCTCTGTTGGGAACCGTGAGTGGAGGGAACTATACTGGTCAATTCTTCAGAGCAGAAGCCATGGAAGTACCTATAAAAAAGCGATAAATCGCCCACAGCCCGACGATGGGCAAGAGGGGAAGCCTTTCTGTAAGTGAAGGATCATTAATGAGACGAATAGCCCTTCTTTGAATAGAATCAAGAATGCTCAGGGTTGTTGGGGACGCCATGCCCCAGATATGAGAACAATATTCCAAGGGAGGTCGGATTTGGGACACATATAAAAGTGTATAAATTAGAAGCGGAAAAATACTTTTTAGCTCGAAAGAGAAATCCAAGCTTTTTTGAAGCTGCCGTGGCTATAGATACAATGTGTTTATGCCAGTTAAGGTTACTTTCAAATGTGACGCCCACGAGATTGAAGGTGTCTTTGCTCTGTAGAACTTGGCCGCACATAAGTAGAGGATGAGTATTTGATGACTCTTTTCGCGACAAGGAACATGACTGTGTTTTGGATGCATTAAAATGGACGAGATTTTTGGCGCCCCAATCCAATATTAAATTAAGATCCTGCGAAAGAGATATCTGCATAGCTCTGCGTTTATTTTCCAAGTCAGGTTTAGTGATGGGTTTAGGGACCTGAAAGCTGGAGTGAAGGGTACTATCGTCGGCGAAACTATGAATGGAATTAGTTGTGGACGAGAGAAGGTCGTTGATGTGAAGAAGAAACAATGTTGGTGCCAGAACTGAGCCCTGAGGGACTCCAGCATTTACTTGGTGAAAGCTTGAAGAATGGCCGTCCACAATAACTGATATACGTCGATCAGATAGATAACTAGAGAGCCAAGTACAGAGTTTAGTTGAAAGACCATAGGAGGGAAGTTTATTAAGAAGTGCGGCATGCCAGACCTGGTCAAAAGCTTTGGATATATCAAGAGCAACGATCTGGGGACTCACCTAGAAACTGACGGAAGCCCCCAGGGCCTCACAACTCTAAATCTGGCTCTGTAAATGTTTGAAATCAAGTGCTCTCTCAGGCCACCCTCGTTATATATTTATTATACAGGGTTTTCTTTATTGCGGTAAAAAAAAATAGAGAATATTCTCGAACAAATGCTTTGAAAAATGCTTGTATAAACATAGGTCCCGGAAATGCATTGTTTCTAAGATACAGGGTGGCAAACTTTTAACTAAAACAAATTTTATCACAATTATCCGATTTTAATAAACTTTGGCAGTAAATTTATAGCCGCAAGTGGCTCTTTATTTAGTCAGTAGCGAGTGGCACCTAACCAAATATGTCTATACAACAAAAAATATATGTTACTGGCTTTTCAGTATTTTTTATATTTGCTTAGAAAAATAAAAATACATCTTTCTTCGAACCACTTAAAATAAAGAAAATTATTTTATAATTTTTACTTAAAATTATGTAGCAGCAACAAAAAATGCTAGAAGTAAACAATAAAATCATCCAAACTAACAAATTCTTATCAAATAAAGTGTTTCTAAAGTGTGTTCTATGTTTCTTCGTGTGGTCCAGGGATATGCAATAAAGAGTTTTTTTAACCAAAACCAAACCGTTTTTTCAACCGTTATCCCAACTTGCAAACACCGTGATTGATTATGCAAAATCTCCGAAGACAACTGTGAGAATCGATACCAAACTATATTTAGATCATCTGCCTTAAAATCTAACCCTATCTCCCATGCACAGATTCCGATGCAAAATTAAAATTTATCCCACGAACATCATCCGAAAATTTATGCAATAACAGTCGCTCAACTCCAAATACTAACCTTGACGTCACCAGACTAACCCCTCAAAATTTACCTGGGGCACTATAACTCATCTACATTTTTCCGTATGGGTATTTGACCCTTTCGTATTCAAATAGACTCTCAAAAGAAATCGAATACATTTAATAGCCTATCTGGGCCTAGTGATTTAGAAAATACCTGTAACACCTTTTCACAGGTAAAGAGTTGCTCATCATTGCGTATAAGGGCATATGCTGCAAGGGGTCCCCACACACGTTCGATTTAGGGTTAACGATTTAAATCGGTGTCCCTTACACTTAATATTCAAGCAGGTACCGATAATTTCGCATATATTAAGCAGGTAGGTAAAAATTTCCTTCCTACTACCGTTTCTCGATTTGTTTACAGTCAATCCCTTCCCAAAACCACCCTTTTTCGCACCCTTTTTCTACTGTAACTTGTATCTGAGACGACCGATCTAATGCAAGTGCTTATTTTTGCATATAGGAAGTAGGGGAAGGGATGTACCTGAGCAATTTCTTAAATAAGGCTGACCTTTTAGACCCAAAAAAATGCAAATAAGGGCCCAAAAGGTACTAAATTATGCACCGTATTTGAATAAGGTATTAGAATGACTATGGAAGTAGTTTTTTTTCTCATGGTATTAGCGTAAAGGGTTGCGGAAACGGTTTTTCGGAAGTTAGGTGTACAATTTGGCTATAACGATTTTTTTTCTTTGAAATGTTACAAGGTATTTATTGGTGCGTCTTTGCACTGCATTGAAAGTGAAATTTGGCCCGTTAAAAAACGTATTTTTGCATAATTGATATTGGTAGCTGAAATGGGTTGGTTATAGGAGTTATAAAGAATATTTCAGGTAAAAGTATTAAGGCAAAATAAATTTTCTTTCGATAAAAAGAATTTTTAACGTATTTTAAATTTCAACATCACCAAACAGTCCATAGGAAGGCGGGAAGGCGCTAAAAACATCAAATTACGGGTCCTTTTAATTGTTTAAAATTTTATCGTCAACTTGTTTTTGCAAATTTTTTTATTTATTTATTTTTAATTGACAAAGTGTTTCTCTTTAGGCCAATTTTCTTTGGTAGTTATACCCGGCTTGTGCCATGGATTAGACTGGCAAAATATTGGCTCCACTATTGATTTTATATTAAAAATTGTTATTATTAGAATATTTTGAAGACGACAAGATGGGCTCACACACTAAATTTACGATTTGCTTTCTTTTTAACCAATTAAAGTTATTTATGAAAAACTATTTGTAAAATTGTTGCACACCTCATACATACCATAATAAATCCACCAGTAATAGATAAAAAAATAATGGATATCTAATAAAAAGTAAATTGTTAATTAGAAAATTGACAAGGCATTTGATTTATTACTGATGGATTCAATAATGTAGTTACATATGTGTCTGCTATAAAATAATTTTAAAAATAAGTTTTTTTTAAAAACCATTTAGTTGGTTTGCCGCCCAACAACAATAATTTGCTGTGTATTTCATCACCCGTTATATGTATATTTGACGTGGAGCAGCTAGCTTTACCCCCTTGGTACCCTATAGATCAGTGGTGGCCAACCTTTTTGTATGCTGTGCCACTTTCGATACCAAAAATTTTGGGCGTGCCACTACTGCCACTAATTTTTGTTACAGCAATTTTTTATCATTTATTTTTTTATAATTTTATTGAATCTATAATAAAAAATAAACACATATTTACCCAAAGTCGGTCTATATAGGGTCGCGACATTCGGCCATATTGCTTTTGACGTGTTATGACGTCACATCTCCCATTTTTCGGCCATGTTGTTCAGTGCCGGAGATATACAGTTTATTGTATAAGTAGAACAACCGTTTACACAACAGTTTTTAATTATTATTAAGTTGTAAATTCTTTTACTTTAAATAAAAAACATTTGGAATTACACCCACATTTTTTTCTGCTTTAGTTGAGTGTGAGTTTTGGTTGTTTGGTTTTATTATATTGTTATTTTTTCTTTATTTGTTGAAAACTTGGCGTGCCACCTAAGACGGCCAGGCGTGCCACAGTGTGGCACGCGTGCCGCGAGTTGGCCACCCTGCTATAGATCAATCAATGTGTGTCCAAGATTTTTGGAAAAAAACCCGAATTTCCTTGTTTTACTATTGTTGTCTTAGATCGGGTTTATATAAATCGAAATTTAATTTTAGTATTAGTATTAGCATAAGAGACAAGATTCAAAAACATACATTTAAATTGAAGTGTTTATAAATGCCGTGACAGCTGTTTCGTAGTACAACTACATTTTCAAACGTACTGACAAACTAAAATTATTTTACTTATATATAAACAAGTAATACCTAATAAAACATATTTTCCTACGACCACTTGTGAAAATAGCAAATAGCACACTGATTTCATGCATAGAAAATGCGTTATATCACACTAGTGTTGCAAAGTACTTTACAGCACTAGTGTTGCAAAGTACTTTACAACACTGGTGTGATACATATTATGATGTCATTCTAAAAACTGCTATTGGTTTTGCAAGTGACATATTTATTGTAGTGACAGTAAAAAAAAACTTTTTATTTACCTTAAACGGTAGAACCCAAATTAGCGAAAATCATCTTATTTTATATTTATTAAAATTTACGAAAAAAATAAAAACATAAACAAAAATATACATAACCACAAAAAACAACTTTCACTGACTGGCACAGTGTTGTGCATTTACAATTTTTATATTTATTATATTTTGTATTATAATGTATAGTTGGTTGCCTAAGCATGATTGTCATAAATTAATAAATCTAGTGACTCAGGCATTCGACTATTGGCGCGGTGATTAGCCGTGGTGGTACAGTTCTGTTAAGATGGCTAAATTGTACTTTTGTGTATTTTTGAATAGTTTACTTTTATGAAATATAGTTCTTAAAAGTGCATTAATGGCTTTTTATTGTTAGCACAACAATAATACATATTTTTTCTTAAAAATATGAGGAAAAACTGTTATTTTACTTAGTTTTACATGTGATGTTCAGTTTCATTAACTCGTTTTACCAATTTTACCCCACCCAGCACCCCTTTTCACTCCCCGAT
Organism: Listronotus bonariensis; assembly: GCA_014170235.1. Classification (NCBI taxonomy): domain Eukaryota; kingdom Metazoa; phylum Arthropoda; class Insecta; order Coleoptera; family Curculionidae; genus Listronotus; species Listronotus bonariensis. The sequence continues at coordinate 23,856 of JACEGR010009035.1, forward strand.
CCCGTAAGTTTATTTACTGATATTTTTAAAAAACGGAATATTTTGGATATGCACCACTTACGTTTTATTTAGAAGAGTGTCTAAAATATGTAAGAATCGATAATTTTTAAAAAACCCTTATAATAGCAGAAAACCGTATTAAACTATTAGCGTTATTACCTAACAAAACCATACAATTTTTATTAAGTGAGGGCCTTTTTAAATTCCAAAATGATAAAAGTTATATAATGCTTCTAGGTAGGTGATTTTCGATGTAAAAATATTGTCAAAACAGTATAATATAGCAGTGAGGAAAAGTATATATCACACTAGTGTTGCAAAGTAAATATCACCCTAGTGTTGCAAAGTTCTCAATTGTTTTTATTTTTTCTGAACAGACAAACTTTAATTTATTTATTTTTTGGTGAATAATTTGTGGTCGTAGGAAAAATAGTGTACAGTACTCGTGTGAAAATGACTTTCTTACACTCGTGGGTTTGTCGCACTCGGCTAACGCCTCGTGCTACAATATTCCCACTCGTGTGAAATTAGTCATTTTCCACACTTGTAATGTAATATACTATTTTAAAGGTTTTAAAATCAATATGGTACAGTTGTGAAATTTAAAGATTTTATTGCTATATTTTATAAAAAGTTTTACAAGGTAGATTTCCTAGGTCAATCTGTGTGTGTGAGGCTAGACTGAACATTCTATTTTTTATGCTTATAGATTTCAATATTTTCTAATGTATCTAGTTTTCGCCCTTTTTGTTCTTACATGTAATATTTTTTAGGGTATTGATTTCTCGGAAATTTGTGTCCGGTTTCCAGAAAATGGTTTGCGAAATTTGATGTTGTTTTCCCTAACCTATAACATGAGTTATGTTCTTTAAACCTAGTTTCGAAATTTCTTCCCGTTTGTCCAATGTAACAGCTATTACACTCTTCACAAGTAAGCTTATAAACTCCTGATTTTTAAATTTATTTTGTTTATCTTTCACATTAAATATCATGTTTGATAATCGATTTGATGGTTTATGGTGCTATTTTCTGGTTTTGTTTAGACAGGGTGTTCGAAATTTCTTGTGATATTTGGGCCAAAATAAGTTAGTGGCCTTAAAATGGTTGGCCTTTGTTTTTCAGGTACTTTTGCAGGTAAATTTGGTTGAGGGTGAGTTGTTTACGATTGCTCTTTATTAATTATAGAGTTTATATGAAGGGCGGAGGATAACCGATTGCTCTTTGGAGCGATGTTTGCTATAGCGTTTAATTCTTTTTTCTAAATTTTCGTTGGAAAGTGGAATGGAAAATGCGCGATGTATCACTGATCTGTATGCCGACACTTTGTGGGTAATTGGATGTAAAGAGTCATTAGGCCATTGTGATATCAGTAAAAGTTGGTTTCTACAGACATCGTGATTCTATGGTTCCCGTAAAGTTAGTTTCTTGTTATTTTAAGTGTTGTAGAAGCGCCCCGTAAAGTTTGTCAGTTGAGTTACTGAACACCCCTGTATGTATGTAGGTAATTAGATTGAAATTGATAGAAAACTTTGATGTCTATTGGTGGCTAAACGGTGAGGTTTATCGACTTTAATTAGGAGTACCTTATTTTGTAAGTTTTTGATTGTCTACCTATAAATGGCGGCCCCAGCTGTGCGATATCTGTCAAAGTAAAAAAGTTATGATGTAAAGTAAATTTTAAGTTTTAGGTAAAGTGCCCTCTGGCGGTATTTAAAAAAAAGTACTTTTGTCTTAGAATTTTAGAATCTTGAAAGCTCTATTGTGTGTATGCAATATGGCGAAAAACCAAAATAAAAATTGAACTTTGACGGCATGTAACTCGAAAACAGATGACATTTTGAAAAAAATTATATGAAGCTCTACCCTTATTTTGTCAAGTAGAATCACCCCTTAAGTTTCATGATAAATTATTGAATCACCTGTATGTACTTATACCAAATTAAGGAAAGGGAAATAGCAACTGCCGTTGATTAACTTTAAAACAGACTAATTAGCATACCTCATATTTATACCCACAAAATATATGATAATAAATTCCTGGTACGCACGTGCACCATGTGTATCCTAAATCAAAAGTAGGTACCTGTTACCACTATCCGATGTTGCGTAATAATGAGACAAACCAACCAACCAACCAAGTTGTATGTAAATGACGCTGTATCGTTTTACCTGTCGTATAATATTTACATCTTGTTTTTGTTGACTTTAATTTACCATAATAATCAGTGCACAAAGCTAAAACTCTTTTAGATACTGGTTTGCGCATTAATTAGAATATTTTTAAAGAAAGCGTAAGTGTCTGTGAAGTATACATATTCAAATGACCTTTGCGTAATGTAATCGTCGGATGCCCTATTTAGACAACATTCTGTATATTTAAGTTGCAGTATGTAGAGTTCGATATAGCGGGTTTTCGCTGGTTATAGTAGATTTTTGAAAAGTTCTTTTTCAGGGCGTTTCTAGAGGTCGATTATGACACAAATTCTGTGTGCGCGTTTTCCAAAATCCATTTCTATAATTTATGGATATTAATAAAAACATATTTGCTGGAACGGTCGGAGTGAACAGAGGGTGCTAGGTTGGAGACTGGAAACTGGGCAGAAATCCTACATTAAACGCCCAAAAATCAGTATTTCAACAGTACACATCGCACTTTCTGTTTACAAACATGTCCAAAATTCTGTTAAAAAAAAATTAAAAAATAAGTAATAGTACAAACAATCCGTGCCATGGCTTTGTCACCTTGAATAGAACTGTTCTGGACCGTTCTGCTGAACTGTAGAACTGTAAATGTCTTGCGATGTTGCCAAATAAAAGGGAGAAAGTGTCAATAGCTTAAAAAAGGAAGCAGAAGCAGGACAAACTTCGTATGAAAAGATTAAGCTTATGCCTTCTTCCTATTATAACTGGTGCAGAAAAAAAGTGAAAATACCTAAACATAAAAGAAGGAGGCATTTCTACAAAAAATAACGCATTGTTTCCTCATGGAAATGGGTGGACAATCCCTGAAATAGCCTTGGTGTTAATTCTTCCTAACTATACACCATTTCTTCTCTTTCTTTGTAATGTAATGAAAAAATTCATTAATTTACAAATTCTTAAGTGTTTAGAAATACACAAAATTTTGCATTACAGGCAGTATGGATTTCGCCACAAAAGATCTACAGCAGATCTTCCTTCCTTCGTATTTACACAGCTGGAATAAGTCTCTTCAGTTTCTAGGTGAGTCCCAGATCTGTTGCTCTTGATATATCCAAAGCTTTTGACCAGGTCTGGCATGACGCACTTCCTAATAAACTTCCTCCTATGGTCTTTCAACTAAACTCTGTACTTGGCTCTCTAGTTATCTATCTGATCGACGTATATCAGTTATTGTGGACGGCCATTCTTCAAGCTTTCACCAAGTAAATGCTGGAGTGCCTCAGGGCTCAGTTCTGGCACCAACATTGTTTCTTCTTCACATCAACGACCTTCTTCTCGTCCACAACTAATTCAATTCATAGTTTCGCCGACGATAGTACCCTTCACTCAGTTTTCAGGTTCCTAAACCCATCACTAAACCTGATTTGAAAAACAAACGCAGAGCGATGCAGATATCTCTTTCGCAGGATCTTAATTTATTATTGGATTGCGGCGCCAAAAATCTCGTCCATTTTAATGCATCCAAAACACAATCATGTTCCTTGTCGCGAAAAGAGTCATCAAATACTTATCTTCTACTTATGAGCGGCCAAGTTTTACAGAGCAAAGACACCTTCAATCTTGTGGGCGTGACATTTGAAAGTAACCTTAACTGGCATAAACACATTGTATCTATAGCCACGGCAGCTTCAAAAAAGCTTGGATTTCTCTTTCGAGCCAAAAAGTATTTTTCCCCTTCTAATTTATACACTTTGTATGTGTCCCAAATCCGACCTCCCTTGGAATATTGTTCTCATATCTGGGGCATGACGTCCCCCACAACCCTAAGCATTCTTGATTCTATTCAAAGAAGAGCTATTCGTCTCATTAATGATCCTTCACTTACAGAAAGGCTTCTCTCTCTTGCCCATCGTCGGGCTGTGGGGATTTATCGCTTTTTTATAGGTACTTTCCATGGCTTCTGCTCTGAAGAATTGTCCAGTATAGTTCCTCCACTCACGGTTCCCAACAGAGAAACTCGTGGTGCCGCGCGTATGCATCCCTATACGGTCCAACTGGACAAGCCCCGAACTTCCCACTTTGTTCGTTCTTTTATCCCTAGAGTTTCTAGAATGTGGAACCTGCTGCCCGCGGAGGTCTTTCCTTCACCCCAAATCTTCAAGTATTTAAGTCCCGTGTCAACAAACTCCCTCTTACCTCGCTTAAGACACCCATGGTACGTTAGTATTTAGGCTTTAATTCATATATCGTTCTGACTTAAGGACTTCGATTATATTGCCTCAATAAATCTTCCTACCGGCCAGGCATGGGCCAGAGTAGACTTTTACTTTTACATTGAGAAGCAATTGAAATATTGATAGATAGATATAAATTGTCTAAAAATATGTAAAAATGTGTAAAGAGGTATGTAGTTAGTATTTCTAAACATAATTTTGGGTACTAGGTAACTTTTATTACAATTTGAATTTTTAAGGAAATAATATGAATAATATGGTTACCTACCTAATTAAGTAAAGGTATAATGAAAACTACTTGGCCTTTTGTGTAATTTGATAAAATAGGTAAAGGTAGGTACCTGTAAAAATAAATTTCGGTAGGCAAAAATCAATTGTAATAAAAAAAAAAGGTATACCTTAATTACCTATACCTACCTGAATTTTTTCAAAAGGAGTTTGGGTATATTTATGCCCTTAGAACAGTAAATGGCTTAGTATTTTCCAAAATGTGGCGAACGTGGAGTGAATCTGACGATGAAGCAAGCGACAACGAGCAGCAAGCAAGTAGTACAGCAAGCAGCAAGAGAAAGCATCTTTCTGTTGATGCTAAAGAAATTGTAAAGAATGTATATTCAACTTTAAGAAACGATGTTTCCATACAAGCAGCTTTGGAAGAAACGTGCAGGTTAACGAAAATACCAAAGTCTACCATACGCGATATTGTTAAAAAACCGATAGTCATGAGAAAGAAAAGATGCGATTCTGGTACTGCCACAAAACTTGATGTAAGTGATAAAGACCTAATTCGACGAAAAATCTATAAAATGTATGAAGAGCAAAATATACCAACATTGGACACCTTAATGAAGAGACTAGAAATGGACGAAAGTGGCATACAGTGTGGCAGAACAACATTGTGGAAGACTGTGAAAAACTAGGATTCAAATTTAAGAAGATCGACAAAAAACAAGTGCTGATGGAATCGCAACGACTACGGAAATGGAGATTAGAATATCTTACGAAAATAGATATGTATAGAAGTCAAGGAAGGTCGATTATTTACTTGGATGAAACGTGGTACGATACCCATGACACGCCATCAAAAGGTTGGGACGATTCAAGTGGTAAATGTAACACAAAAGCACCATCCAACAGAGGTAAGCGGATAACAATTATACATGCGGGATCAAAAGACGGATGGGTTCCAAATGCTTGTATCACTGAGTGCAAAAAATATAAAAGACTCTTCTCTTGACTACCATGACGACACAACTGCACATTTATTTGAAGACTGGTTTAAAAATAAGTTAATTCCCAATATTCCTCCTCAAAGTGTTATTGTTATGGATAACGCTAGCTATCATAGTGAGTAACTAAACAAACACCCTTGTTCGAGTGACTACAATGCAATCAACGATTCAAGCAAATTCATGCACGCCAATGTCTATTGTCATTCTCACTCGTAATATTGTCTATATTTTTTAATTAAATCTTTATTTATTTTATTGCATACATACATTGCATATGGAATACAATTAAAAATCGCTTGGGCTTGGCTATCAGCTCAGAATCACAAAAATATAAAAAAATATTCAACAGGCATATTAACCCGCACAAAAAGTGGCAAAAACAAAGCCAAACCTGTATTACAACGGCTTCTTCTTATTTCTAAATGTATGCAAAAACAGGAAAACAGCTGACCATGTCGACAATACGCATAAAATTCCGGAACTGAACTTTTAGTTCCAACAAAAATCCCAGGACTACTAATCAGGTTACGAACCGGTAACGAACTGATTCCATTGTAACCCGCGAACACAGAACTGTTACTAAAAATTCAGGATTTTAATAACCGCGAACGCTGCTTTTCACTGCGCATGCGAATAGTCCCATAAGTACAAAAACTGATAAAGAAAAAGGTCAAAAAATCTTTGACAAAAGTAGCGAGACTTCGCGAGACTGCATCGGAAGCACAACAATAGCTCTTATTATTTAAACTCTTTGTACTTTTTTAGTAAACAACGCTAATAATAAACTAAGTAGATTCAAATAGTTGCATATTTATGTTTACTTAAAATACATTTTCGAGTTTCTTATTACCCCAATAGAAGTCGTCATATCCTTTATAATTTTGCGTACATGTAGTTTTGGAGGTATCTACTTTGAAATACACAGCATAGAGCCATTAAAAATTTCAAAGTTGCTTTTTGGCCAAAAATAATGGATTTCTATCCCATGGTGTATCGGCGCGTCGCTGTAAAGGGATAGCCGCCTTTGTAAAATAGTCCGATTGCAGGCGGCCTTTTTATGTTTTGTTGTATTATTTTCAAAGGGTACCGAATTTGCGCTTTTTAAATGTTCTTACTATACTT
>JACEGR010009036.1:0-30574 GCA_014170235.1 Listronotus bonariensis
ACGATCCTTGCCTACCGCCACCTCTCATCGCCAGGACGATCGCTCTTATGCATTTTTGCCGGCTTTCTGCCCGACGACCAGCAGTCCCTTCTCAACAGAGAAATTTGCAGCCAGACGAATGAGTCCCCCTGGGCACATATATATGCCAACAGGTACAAGTGTTTTTGTTTGGTGGCAGTAATACAAGGTGGCATACACACACACACACACACACAGCAGCGCCTCCCCTTCCGAAGTTCCCTGAACCCATTTTTGCTCCCCGAGAGTCTCAGATAGCCCTGGAACCCCAATGTCAGCGGACTTTTCTTTCCTCAGTCTTCTCAAGTTTTTAAGTCTCCCGTTGCAACCTTCTTACCTGATTAAAGGCATGATACCATCGGTAATGCCATTTAGTTTTCAGCCTCGTGGGGATTGTCCGTACTGTAAATATCTTATTTTTTTGTAAATTAATAATAAAAGCCCCATATGACCTCATCCACTGTAGCAGACCCGAGGGCCACATGACACTCCTTTATAAAGCCGTCTTACTTTGTCGCGCACAATTCTTGTTTTTCGGGTGATTAATTTTTCACTGGCATTGTAAATATTGAATACTTTATTTGCCAAAATATCTTTGAAAAAACCAGGCAAAGCGTTCGCTCTTCACACCTTGGTTGCCGGGGTCGTCGAGATCAGAAAATATACGGGGACGTGGGCTAGAGCCGATTGAAGCGAACCCGTTAAATCAGTACCCGGCCTAATAGCCGTTGGTCTGCGTAGGACACGCAATCTCCGAGGTTGCAGCACTGAGTGTAGCGCCACGATAAGACAAAGCCTCTCGAAAACGAAAATTGAATTGATGGATTACTTGTTTGTATAACACAGTAACCGGGTCTGGCCTTAATTGCAGATTTATTAAATATTTGCCCATACTTAAACATTGTTTACCTAATGTAAGCAAAACAGTAGATTAGACTGCCGGCCTGTTTTTTTAAATACATTTTCATCGTTAGTTCAAGGCACAAATTACATGGTTCAATTACATTAATATCCCAGCTGGATTGCTTGTGCAATACTGTATATACACAGCATGTGCCTGTTTATAGGCAAAAGACGTATCAAAGCTATATTTAAATGAACACCCTTATGAAACAGTTTTCTAGATTCTTACCCTTGAAATACCGTTGTTTATATTAAGTGTTCTTACAGCCGATTTTTGATTTTTGAAAATGCAGATAATTAAATTGATTTTACTTAACACTTTTACCCACTTTTAAACTTTAGAATGTGTACTAGATTGTAAAAATCTACCATACAGAAAATAAGATCAAATGTATTGCACAGGGGTGATCGTATACTCATTCTTTTTCAGAAATAAATACATATCTTCTTCTGTTTTTGTAACGTAAATACATGATGGTCAAACAAAATACCTTTCTTCAAATGGCGTAGATCGTTCATGCCTGTGCTTTTTGGGTAAAAGTCTGCTTGCCAGCTTAGTTCAAATGTTTATTTAAATTGTTGGTTGACATGTTGTTAATATCTTTCTTTAAGAAAAATAACAACGATCATTCTTCGCGCTCTCAGTCACAATAATTTCCAGTCAAAAACCCTTTCTCTTCACAACAAAGACGATATAACAGGAGGATGTCGTTATTTTGGCCCAATGAAAAAATAGTGAAGAACCACTGATACAGCCGTTTCTAAAAATTTTTGATCATCAGTGATTATGGATAATGAAAGAAACCAGTTAAACAAGAATGTCGTCAGGCCAGAGGTGCGCTATTAGGACAGTTTAAAAAACATAGTCACACACATTCAGCTAAAATAAGTGTTGGAAAGCAAGTACTTATGCTAACTAATTTCCAATTTTTTTTTCTCTGTGAATTTTAAATACATTGGCAGATACAAAAATCTTACGTAAGCTTTTTTCACAGTTCCATATAGGTAACGACGGTTTGTTAGTATCACAGCCCACATTTAAATAGACATTTTGAATAAAAATATAATATCTAATTGATTTAAAGCAAAAATATGGGTATAGGCAACTCCATACACCATTTGCTAGCATTTGGCTTGTTCATCATGTGTGTGGAACAGGGTGTCCTACTTGCACAAGTTGAGAGATTACGTTGTTGACTCTCTGAAAATTGAAATATTTTTTAATCACCCCGTAGATAATCTATGATCTTCGCGACTCCACGTAGATAGCAGACTTTTCTGCGTACCGCGGTGCTAAGGAGTTTATATTAAATAAAATAAAATTACCTTAATGCACTTGCATGCTTGAAAAAACAAATGTCACAAAAACAAATAAAATTGGGGACCCCAGTACATCAAATCTCTACAAATAGCTTCATTTTGCTGGCTCTGTAACAGCTCCACGTAATATATCTCATGTCAATTGGTCTCTATTTTGAGACATCTCTGTATAGAGTGTAAATACTTTATATCGTGTCTTTATCCTATTCCGTATGTTTTAAGATTTTACTTCTTTTTTAACTCATGAAATCATTCAGTTGGTGATCGCCGAATAGGGCCACCTCGTACGTAAAGGTTTGAGCCCCACACAGTGTCTAGCGTACTCCGCAAACCATTGTCTACATTTTTTACAACAAACACTAAGAAAACCAATTCTATTGCCTATGTCGTCATACTGGGTTTCTTGGAATACTAACCAGGTTTTTCCTTACTTGAGTTATAACATTTAAATAAATCATATTGAATGCGCTTATAAAAGGAAGCTCTTTTACTTTAAATAACCACTAAAGTTTTCAATACTGAAGTGCAAATCCAGAAGGCCAACATTTGTTGCCTGATAGCTTAGTATTTCACAATCACGAAATCTTAAGAGGGCATTTGTCAAGCCATATAATTTTTTCAAATGTCATTTGCCTTGAGTTAAAATATCTCCTCAGTTTTATTTTATTACCATAATGCATTTATTTTTAACCAATTCAGCTGGATTTGGCACATAAATGAGCTTACCCTAGACTGTTAAAGGGCACTTGCTTCCTAAAACTTAAAATTTATTTACATTATAACTTTATCAGATATCGCCTCTATAGACAAAACTTGCCACGTCGATACCTCCGTGTTTAGGCGCGTCAACATCAAAGCTTTTTCATCATTCCAACAAATGCCTACAGGGTGTTCACAACCGACAAGCTTACGGGGCGATGGCCGGGAGGATAAGAAAACTTCATATAAAACATACCCATCAAAGAATTACGGTTTGTTAAAATTAAAAACATAAAGCATTGAACACCCCGTGCTCCTCAAAATCCAAGACGTTTAGGACATGTGTTTATGTGAGGTTCTTTTCTTGTTTTTGTTGTGGAATCGTTTGGTTAAGTTTGATCGGATTTGAGCTACTGAACTACCCCTGTCTGCCCCATAGCAAGCAATTTGATTGAAATTGATGAAAACTTTGATGTCTATTGGTTCCTAAACGGTGAGAGATTTATCGTGAATTTAATAAAGCAGCACCCTCATTTTTTAAGTTTTTGATTGTCTATGTTATTTTTTTTAATTTTGCGTTTAGATAATTGTTTTATCAGTTAAAAGAGGAGTTTTTCTAAGTTATGAAGGTTAGAATTGCAATCCTATTTGGTCAAGTTAGTAAAGGGAATCGCAATCCTAACACTGAACTGCTAATATATTAAACTTTGATATCACTATTCGATTTCACATGTTCAACACATCTTAGATATCAAAGTTTAATATAGATTTAGCGGTTCTAAAGATATTTAAGAGTTGCGGTACTTTTTACTAACCCGGTATATTAAATAGGATTGCAAGTTAATTCTAACCTTTAAAGTAGCTTAGAAAACTCTTTATGAGCTGATAAAATTGGGTATCTAAATACAAAATTTAAAAAAAACTAAAAATTTTATAGACAATCAAAAACTTAAAAAATGAGGTACGCTTTATTAAATTCGATAAATTCACCGTTTAGGAACCAATAGACATCAAAGTTTTCATCATTTCATCAAGTTACCTACATACATACAGGGTGTCAGTAACTCAACCGACAAACTTAACTAAACGATTCTACAACAAAAAATAAGAAAAGAACCTTACATAAACATATGTCCTAAACGTCTTAGTTTTTGAACTACAGGGTGTTACAAATTATTTATGTTTTTTTTTTTTAATTTTAACAAACCGTAGTTCAAAAATTAAGACGTTAAGGACATGTTTATATGAAGTTTTTTTCTTATTTTCTGTTGTAGAATCGCCCCGTAAAGTTTGTCGGTTGAGTTATTGGACACCCTGTATGTATGTAGGTAATTTGATTGGAATTGATGAAAACTTTGATATCTGTTGGTACCTAAACGGTGAGGTTTATCGACTTTAATGAAGAGTATCTTATTTTTAAGTTTTTGATTGTCTATAAAATGGCGCCCCCAGATTTGCGATATCTGTCAAAATAAAAAAGTTATAATGTAAATAAATTTTAAGTTTTAGGTAAAGTGCCCTTTGGCGGCATTTTAAAGAAGTCCTAAGATTTTAGAATATGCAAAGCTCGATTTGTGTGCCAAATATCAACTGGATTGGTTAAAAATAAATGCATTATGGTGAAAAACCAAAATAAAAACTGAAATTTAATGGCTTGTAACTCAAAAACAAATGACATTTTGAAAAAATTTATATGAAGCTCTACCCTTATTTTGACAAGTAGAATCACCCTCTTAAGTTTCGTGATTGATTTTTGAATCACCCTGTATAAATATAAGGCAACAAATCATTGTTGACAATACTTCTGGATTTAACTTCAATGTGGAAAAACTTTTAAATGAGTTATTTTTATTTAAAAAATAAAAAGAGCCTTTTTGTAGCGCATTCAATATATTTAAAGAGTATGTATTGGATTTATTTAAATATTAATATATAACTCAAGAAACAAAATTGAAAAAATAGTTAAATGTTCAAAGCCCGATTACATTGATCCGGCTTATTTGACGACAGTTTATAGAGCTTAATAGAAAATTTAGTTTTCTTTAAAAATGTTTGTTGGTAAAACTTCATAGATTAATAATTTGCAAGTTTTGCATTGCTAGACCCCTTAATATTAATAATTAGGGCTCAAACCTTTACGATATACAGGGTGGCCCTCCATATTCGACACGGTCTGTAGCTGGATAACCATGGGGTTTAAAAAAAGTAAATACTAAAACATATACAGGTCGGATAAGGCCACAGTATAAAATTATTTTACTCTATACAGGATGTCTCAAATAAGTGTGACGTATCAAAGTTATATTTTTTAAATGGAACACCCTATATTTTTGGTCGGTTTTAGATTCTACATAAAAAAATAAATTTGTTTGTAAGTTTGTTAATAGTACTAAGGGTCTAATTTTATTTGTTTTTGTGATATTTGATTTTTTTTCAAAATGCAAAGGTGCAATTAAATTAATTTTATTTTAACAATATAAACTCCTTAAACTTTAAAATTCGGTACAAGATTAGAAAAAGTCTGCCTTATCATACGTAGGTCATATCGAGATCATAGATTATACAGGGTGATTAAAAAATAATTTCAATTTTTTAGAAAGTCAAATAGCAATATCTCCTTATTTTAAATGGAACACCCTGTATTTTTTTACACCACATGATGACAACCAAATGCTCTTTAAATGGTGTATAGGTTGCCTATACCTATATTTTATACTTTTTAAGTAAATTCCGTTTTAACATATTTTTATTCCAAATGTCTATTTAAATGTAAATAGGCTGTGATATAGCTATGCCTATTTACTAAGCCGTCATTGCAAAATGTAAATTTGTTGAAAAAAGCACATTAAAAGATTTTGTATTATCTGCCAGTATTTTTAAAATTCACAGAAAAAGAATTCATTAGTTGCTTATAATGCTACTTCCAATAACACTTATTTTAGCTGAATGTGGTAATGATAAAACTTGTGTTTTTAAACAATCCTAATAACGCCTCTGGTCAGTTATGACGACATTCTGTGACCTATAACTCGTTTCTTTCATTATCCATAATCACTGTGTCAAATTTTTTAAAGCAACTATTAAGGTTATCAGATGGTTTCTCCTGGAATATTTTTCAGGATTAACTCTAGACTAAAATAACAATTTTTTTCACATCCTACCAGTATTATATCATCTTGTTGTTGTAGAGAAAGGGTTTTTATTTAAAATTATTGATTTTTTTTTTAAACTGACTGAAACACTAGTAATCAAAGAATGGTCGTTGTTATTTTCTTAAGAAAAATATTAATGGCTGCTATGTCACAGCCAACTTTAATTTAAATAAACATTTGAACTAAAAATTTGTAAAAACAGATTTTACTAAAAAGCACAAAAGATAGGTATAGGCAATCTATACACCATTTGAAAGAGTATTTTGTTTGTCATCATGTGACGTTTTTTTAAAATAAGAGAGATATGGCTATTTGATTTTCTGAAAAATTGAAATTATTTTTTGATCACCCTGTACAATATTTGATCTTGATTTGACCTTCGTATAATATGGCAGATTTTTTCTAATCTAATTACACATTCTAAAGTTTAAAGTGTTAAAAGTGTTAAAGTAAAATCAATTTAATTTTACCTCTGCATTTTTCAAAAAAATCAAAAATCACAAAAACGAATAAAATTAGACACTTAGTACTATAAACAAACTTGAGTTATTTTTTAAAGTAGAATCTAAAACTGTCATAAAATATAGGGTGTTCCATTTAAAAAATATAACTTTGATACGTCACACTTTTTGAGACATCCTATATAGACTAAAATAATTTTATGCTGTGGCCTTATCCGACCTGTATATGTTTTAGTATTTACTTTTTTTTAAAAACCCCATGGTTCTCCAGCTACAGACCGTGTTGAATATGGTGGGCCACCCTGTAATTTTGTCACCTTGAACAACGTTTTAAGTATTATTTAAAAAAAACAGAATTTTTCGGCCAGTCTAATCTACTGTTTTTTGCTTATTAGATAAACAATGTCCTTTTAAGTATAGGCAAACACCTTGCTTAAAATATTTAATAAATATATTTTAATTAAAGGTACAAGACCCGGTTACACACAATGTTATACAAACAAGTAATCCGTAATTTATAATTTTCGTTTCGAAGGGCTTATTCTTATCGTGTACGCCATTGTAACTTCGGAATTAAAACCGGCCCGTGTCCTGCACTAGTGTAACTAATTAAACCGGAGAAGTGCGGTTTAACCCCGGGTTAAACCAGTCAACCTTCCGCTAGCCACGATCCCGGCAAATTTATTTTCTGATCTCGTTTAGCTTAAACGTGAAATTTTAATGAAAAATAATTGTACTTTAAAAATTGCATTGCATAGTTTTTTCAAAATAATTTTTGTAAATAAAATTATTCAATATTTACGAAATGCCAGGTGACAAAAATTAATCACGAAACTAAGGGTTGTAATTCTACTTGATAAAATAAAGACACAGCTTCTTATACAGGGTGTCCATGAATATGTGGGTAATCCCTCGGAGTCCTATACAGAGTGTCTACGTAAGTTGGGGTCATATGGGAAACTTTTTTATTAAGTATTAATTTTACAAAAAAATAAGATATTTTTAATTTTGGACAATACACGAAGGCTGAAAGCCTAAATGCTAACGTACCGTGAGTGTCTTAATCAAGGTAAGAGGAAGTTTTTTAACACGGGACTTAAAAACTTGAAGATTTGGGGGAGAAGGAAAGACCTTCGCTGGCGGTAGGTTTCACAGTCTAGAAACTCTAGAAATAAAAGAACGAACGAAATGGTAAGTTCAGGGCCTGTCCAATTGTACCGTATAGGGATGCATACGTGCGGCACCACGAGTTTCTCTGTTGGGAGCTGCAAGAGGAGGGACTATACTGGATAATTCGTCGGAGCAGAAGCCGTAAAAGTATCTATAAAAGAGCGATAGATCTCCCACAGCTCGACGATGGGCAAGAGAAGGAAGTCTTTGAGTAAGTCAAGGATCATTAATAAGACGAACAGCTCTTCTTTAAATGGCATTAAGAATGTTGTTGGGCAACATACACGACTTTCTTGAACATTTAAATTTTTGGTCCATTTGTCCTATTGTAAAGTCCATCCGTGGACATACTGTACAGATAATTTATCTTATTTATATTTAAATAAAATATTCTATTAATTAAAAAATTGTTGCGTCTAATAGGTCTATTCAAAGTAAAATCACCGAGTTGAGTTTTGTGGTCGATTATTAAATTAACCCCAGAATACCACTATTTGCCGGCAATGTACATTTTTCGTATTGATGGTAAAGCATTGGCAATTCGTGGCAATATTATGCCAACATCTTATACGCATTAATAAGTCAAACCTAAATAAACACTTAACTGCCAAGAAATTTTACATGCAGGCGAATTGCCGGCAAGCATACAAAAATGGCGGCATACCAATCCTGATTAAATAAAGCATGCCTTTTTGTTAAACCATAT
Source organism: Listronotus bonariensis (assembly GCA_014170235.1). NCBI lineage: Eukaryota > Metazoa > Arthropoda > Insecta > Coleoptera > Curculionidae > Listronotus > Listronotus bonariensis. Next base: position 8,430 of record JACEGR010009036.1, read on the forward strand.
TATTAACATTGGTATTTAACTAACATTAAAGCAATTTTTTTACATAATTTAAAGGAAATTGCCTTTTCATAACATTTTATTGTTAAAAATCATGCAAATAAAAATTAGGTCAAACAAAATGTTTATTATGTATTTTGAAGCCAATAAAAATAAAATGATGGTAAAATTAGCTACGTTACGCTGTGCATGTGTTTTCTACGTGGTTTTCTGGCTTTTTAGTTTCTTTTTAAAGAAAAGTTTTTTAATAGACATAATTAAATGTATTTATTACCTAATAAGTGTGTGTTGTGTGATTAATTGGAGATGGCTAGTCGAGAAGGCAAGATATTCAAGTAGACTGTTAGGAGCTGTAAACATTTTGTTTGAAACTTTATTAAAAGTTTTAAAGACGTGTTAATAAAAATATTATATATATTTAATAGTTTTTTTGACATACCGATAGATGGCGTAATGAACAATAAACTACTACGTTTCTGCAATATCTTCGCTTTTTATCGTCTAAACCTTACCCATTAGACAAAAATAATACGAGAGCGGTCTGCGGTAGGTGATCTCACTTAGCTTTGAAAGAAATATCTTTGGCTAGTGTAAAAATCTGCATCTCCAAGTTGGACAGTGTTCCGAGAGATGGTACTTTGCATTGCAAGGAAATTGCATGCAGTAAGGAGTTTTTTCCTATTTTAATTTTCAAATAAAATATCGCATCATTTTAGCTTTTAAAAAAAGTATATGCAACAATTTTCGTCAATAAGACGTCAGCTTGCTGCTTGGGAGTATCTGCATTTGCCCACTTTCGTGTCTTTTTGTTATCTTTTTGCCAATAACTTATTAATGATGGATGCCATCATTTTAAACGCATTTTTTTGCCAATAACTTATTAATGACGGATGCCATCACTTTATCTGCAACACGTGGCCTAATAACGGCCAATTACCCACTTTCGCGTCTTTTTGATACCTTTTTGCCAATGCCTTGCCATTAAAGAGTGTTGGCAATGCCAGTAAATTAAATGTACAACGCCGGCAAAAAATGTTATATGGGACCTGTATAATGATGTATTTAAATATTTTATTTTTTTTATTAAAATCCATTTTTAATTAGGCAAACTTATTAAGATAAAACATATTGTTACCATTTTATACGCCAAATTTAAAAAATAAAATACAAAATGTCAGAGCTTTTAAATGAACGTTAACCTCAAAGTTTAGCAGTATTTTTTCCATTCTATTAAATCGTAAAGCCCTTAAAAAGTTTTTTTCGTTCAAATTAGAAATTAAAAGTACTAAAAAAACCACTACAGAACTTTTTACGATTATTTTTAAAGTTGGAACAACTGTTCCGCCGGCTTAATATGCAAAAGAAATTCTGGGGACAGGGCATTTCAGTTTAATCAAAACTTTTTTACATCGAATAGCTGTTTTATCAGAATTTTTAAATTTTAAATTACTTTGCAGTCATTTCTATCGTTATTTACATAGACACTAGGAAAGGAAACGGTTTCAGACAGGACCGTAATGAATACTTTTAAATGCGAAGGAGCAAGGACCTACCTGAGTTTGTTAATTTTTTTATGTTAAAAATTATGACCTGAGGCCCACAAAAAGATTTATTTTTAAACGGCACTGATAAAAAAACCTATTGTGAAAGTGACACGCTCTTAAAGAAAATTAAATTTCCTAAAAAAAAGCTCTTTTTGTAAATTGTCATCAAATAAGCCGTTTTCATGTAATCTGGCTTTGAACATTAATTTTTTTCAATTTTGTTTTTTTGAGTTTGGATTTTTAACTACTACAAATATCCATATTTAAATAAATGTAATACAAATTTCAAAACAGAAATTTAATACGGTACAAAAAAAGTTTATAATTATTTTTAAAAAATCACTTCTTCAATAGTTATTTGACGCTGAAATTATGTTTGGATTCATCTTTAACGTCGAATAACTGTCGAAGGAGTGAATTTATTAAAAAATGTTAAAAAACCTTTTCTGTTAGGCATCAAATTTTCTTAAAAATATGTATTGGATTAATTTAAATATTTGTGTTTGTAGAAATTACAAAATTCAAAGTCGAAAAAACAAAATTAAAATTATACAGGGTGGGCCATAACTGTATAAGTAGTTTTAATATTCAATAAAACAAACATTGCAAAACTTACCACGTTTTATTAATATTGTTTTAAACTACAGATATTGAAAATTTTATGACCTAAAAATTATAATTTTCAAGTGACGTCCCTCATGTTGCTGACATTCTTAATCAGAGTTGCATATTTTTAAAAGTTTGGCGACAATTTTCTCGCGAAATGGACAATTTGGTCAGTGGACAATCCCTGACAGAAATATCAACATCCTCTTCATTCGCCTAAGCTTTTTTTTGTGTGAACTATTGGTCATATTTTTTCAATAATGAAAGAGGAGTTGTCATGACGGTGAGAGCTGATAACTATTATGAGATGTTACAGGGATTCTTAGTTCCAGCTCATCATCAATTTGGTGTTCCCAAGCGGTCATCCATTCAAGTACTAACCGCGCCCGACGTTGCTTAACTTCAGTGATCGGACGAGAACTGGTTTTTCAACGTGGTTGCCCTTCTCAGTTGGAATTTCTGGCCATACAGGTATTTATGAAAATGCTCCAGGGATTTAACAATAGCCAAAAGTTCTTTTTGGTGGCACAATAATTTCGTTCAGGTTTGGAAAGGACTTTGCTAAAATAGGCTATTACTTTTTCTTGGCCATCTTGTATCTGTGACAAAATTCCACCAATAGAAGTATTGCTTGCATCAGTATCCACAATAAATGTTTGTTTAGGTTGTGGATATGACAACACAGGAGGATTGCAAAGGGCTTTCTTTAGATCTATGAAAGCTGTTTGACAATTTTTATTACATTCATAGCTGTGGTTGTTTTCCGTAAGACGATGTAATGGTCTCGCAATATCAGCAAACCCCTGTATGAACCGTCTGTCATGCTCATTCTTTGGTATAGGCCAGTTCTGGATAGCTTCTGTCTTCTCTGGATCGATTCTTACTTCATCTTCTGTAATTATATGCCCCAGGTACTTGACTTCTTTCTGGAACAGGTGACATTTCTTTGGGCTAAGCTTCAGCTGAGCGGATTTAAGCTTTTGAAGAACGTCTTCATTGTTTTTCAGGTGGTCATCAAATGTTTTTCCAAGAATTATTATGTCATCCAGGTATACTAAGCATGTTTGCCAAGTTAGTCCCGGTAGTAAACTCCATCAAACGATCAAATGTAGCAGGAGCATTGCATAGTCCAAAGGTCATAACATTAAATTGCCACAGTCCGGTCCCGGTCGAGAAAGCGGAGTTTTCCTTGTCTTCCGGATGAAGCTCTACTTTCCAATAGCCACTTTATAAGTCTAATGTGGAAAACCATTTTGACCCAGTAAGTGTGTCCAGGGTATCATCAATTCTTGGTAGTGGAAAACTGTCCTTCTTCGTGACGTCATTCAGTCTTCGGAAATCAACACAAATCTGGTGGAACCATCTTTTTCATAACTAGGACTACTGGAGATGACCATAATGCTACGACCTGGTTTCAACAAGATAGAGCCACTTACCTCATTGCGACATTATTCATAGATTTGTTAAAAGGTATGTTTCCTGGAAGACTCATCCCACAAAGGGGCGATGTTCAGTGGCCCTTTCACAATATACTATTGTAAAATATTAGCCATAATTAGCAACAGAAATATTACATCTCGGAAAAACGCCAAATCAAGAAAATGAATGTTTGGAAAAACCATCAAACTAAACGCTCAGAAAGTAGATCTAAAAATACTGTAAAAACAATTTTAATGTACAAAGAAAACATTTTCTGGCTTCGTATAAAACCAGAATTACAATGTGGAATATCGAGAAAAATGTTGCGAACATGGAAGCTATCAAACTTTTATGATGATTTTCTTTATTGATATAGGAAATGGTCCGTTTTGATTTGCATTTAGTTAAAGAGTTTAAAACAAGGATCAATAATACTGGTCAAAACGATTGTTATGTCATATCTTTATATCCTCCCTCTCCATATTAAATTTTAGTTGCCTTAGGCCCAAAACAACTAAGGATATATTTTTTATATTAAAGTTTGTAAAAATAAGAGCAATTTTCAGGAAAATCAATGATTATATTACAGGGCGCAATTTAATTATTAACTAAAAATACAGAACCTAATTACTTGGCTTATTTTACTAAAAAAAGTTGATATAAATATATGTCCTAAACCTCTTAACTTTTACGCTATAGGGTGTTAAAATTTTAAGACAAAAATTGAATTCTTATTATAACTTCCAAAACTGTTTGAGATATTTTTAATAAATATTGCAGGCATTTCTCTACTGTAAAGACATTTTTAATTACATATACCAAGCTAGTTTATACACAAGGGATGTCCAAACGAAAACTGTAAACAAAAACTTTTTAAAAAATATATAGTACTGTTTCTTTTTTTAAATAAGAATTATTTTTAAAATCTCTATTTATTTTCTGAGATATTTGTCTTTATGACTGTTTTTTCTCCAATGCACCAGCTTGCTCAAAAAATAAAAACCGTTTGTGGTTTAACAAAATTATTTTGAAATAGTATGCTGGTGTACTATTTTAGTTTTTTTTTACGCAAAAACGGTGCCTCGAAGTAAAAAAGTCATAAAGTCAAATTTGTTGCCAAATAAATGGTTATTTAAAAAATATTTTTATTTTGGGAAAAGCAATGGCGTACCATATTTTTTTCGTTTTAATTAGATTGCTTTTATGTTTGTATAAGCTCTATTTTATTAAATATACTTATCAACGTGAATGAGTAAAAAGCAATCTTTAAGAACTAAAAATACAAATTTAAGTGTTCAATGTTTAGAATCAGAATTTAGGCATAAGAACAGAAACACAAGAAGAAAAAACTGTTGACAGGTGTAATTCCTTTTTTAAATTTTATTATTTTAAACTATCCCAATGTTTTTTTCATTTTTAAAATTTTGAATTGCTAGGATGATAAAAATTGTTTCAGTAATCTTACTTTAGTTTTCCTTGCTTCAAAGACTATTTCAAAGAGTACAAAAAGATTCTGGAGGCACAGCTTTAAGATCTTTAATATATTTAAGATTCAGTATATTTGATTTGGTCCTAAAATTGTCATATTTGGCTTGTAGAGTAAGAGCCCGTGAGCGGCAGACCTTCCTTATTTTGAAAAAGCTAAAATTTTGTCAGCGCATGCTCCCAACATAGGTAGAAGCGATGGGAGACTGTGAAGTTTGACAGATAGTGGCTTTGGCAGGTATCAGGTACCAAAGATTACTGGTCATATAGAATAAAAAGAAGCAAATGACTTTGCTTAGAAGTTTAAAGGTATAGAAGGATTTACTTCAAACGTTTAAATAAAGTCGAGCATTTGATTACAATTGCGAGTATTTACTCTATAGAAATGTGATGCTACTGAATAACTCGCATCACTGTTCACGACTTTTCTATAAGTAAATATTCGCACTTGTAAGCAAATGCTACTTTTTACGTCTGAAGTAAATCATATATACCTTATACTTATAAGCAAAAGCTTATGCTTCTTTTTATTCATATGGCTCAATAAATTAAAATTTAACTGTCATCATTATGTAAAAACTGAATTTTATATATGTTACTTGGTTAACTATTAAAAATATTTCCCCAGTCAGCATACAGTTTTGACAGTTCCCAACCCCTTGGCAGACAAACATTTTGTGTGGCCCCCATGGTCCGAGGAAGTCCAATATTTATGTTATTTAACAGAATATGACAAAAAAGTTCTATATAAGAGTAGTAGAGTTTCTAAATACGCATGTCGTTATTTTTTTTATGTATACAGATGTTTCAAAAATATATTTTTTTAAACTAACCTCACTTCAATTTGTACTCATTGATTGACACTCTGTATACATCGAAATATTTTCAGGACATGCCAAATTAAAACCCTACAAGTCCTACAAATCCTAAATAAGACTTTTTGTTTATATTTTGTTAAATATTGGACTTTCTCATACCATTGGGCTACACCAAAATGTTTGTCTGCCAAGGAGTTGGAACGGTCAAAAATCTGGCGCTAAGGAAATATCTTCTAATAGGTGCCCAAGTAACATAATATAAAATGTATCTTTTACACAATGACAAAAGGTTGGTTGGTTGGTTTATTTGTTCTTGGCTCTGGTCCCTTTCGGTCCAATTTACCAGCTTATTAGGGGAAAATCTGGATAAGTCGAGCTCGTAGCTCCCAGAAATTCCGGATTCTTTCACTATTGTTTGTCTTGAAATTATGAAGTGGCATGGATTTCGGCCATCTTCTCTGGAACTGCCACTGTTATTGCGCATAACCGGTTTCTTTCAGTGCTGACCCCCCTGCGACGTCCGCCTCCATTCTCCGCTATTGGAAAACACCTCGTGCAGCACGCCAAACAGGAAAGATCAGGTTATAGGAATCTTCGCTCACAGCGCCGGGTTCCAGAAAAAGATGCCTTCTGAAAGTCCAGCTGTGAGTTTCCTATCTTCCTCGGGGCACCAGAACGTCTTCTGTATCCTCCATGCACGATACCACGTGAGAGCCGCATGGACTCCCTTCCGACGTCCTACCACGACCGAGAACTACACCTATAAGAAAATCCTGACACGCTAATTTATTTTATAGGGAAACTGTTTTGTGTCAAAATCCACTTACTCAGGATTATCTCTTTTCCCTACCAATACAAATGTTAAAAAGTTTTAATGAGAAAGGGGGCCAAGTGATACCTTATCCTAAAGGGTTTTTAATTATCTTTTTAATAGCTTTTAGTTTTTTACAATCGGTTTAGTAGTTTTCGAGAAAACTCAGGCAAGTTAATGCGTATCGCGAGCCGGTGACACACCCCTATACATGTTTTATTTTTAAATAGTAAAGGAATTATTATTCTGCTCTGTTTGAGAAATTGATCCATGAGCAATAGATTATTCAATATGCTCAAATGAGCTTTTAAAATATGCCAAACAGTAAAACTGTATATTCGTCGCGTTAAAAATGGTTGAAAATCAGATAAAGAATGGACAAAAATGTATTTATAATTTTAATAATCAGACAACAACAGAGACAAGTCCATTTAATTCTTTTATTTATTGTAAATTTTGATAATTTTAAACTTTTTCAAAATAGTTTAAGTGACTTCTATTGTTTTTAAAAATCTGTGATATCATTCTAAATAGTTTAGTAAAATTAGGTAGGTACACAGCATAAACCACATCTCGTTAAAATCTGGTACACCTAAAAATATAAAAAGGCACTTGTAAAGCTATTTAGATAAATATTATTTATCATTGGGTCCAGTGGCGTTTCAGTGGACACGACAACCAATTTTATTGAGAAAAATATTGGGAAATTTGGTACATAAAAATATACGTGAGGTGTCAAGGTTTAAAAAGTATAAATCAAACAATTTTCTAGGGTTACTCTTATAATAATAAAATAAAAACATTAAACAAGCTGGGTCGCCTAGAAACGCAAAACAAACACTGAAAAATTTAATATTTAAAGAGAACAAAATTTTAAGACGGGGGTAGTAGAATCCTGACTTCGAAAAATACTGGGTGTTCCCATTGTCCGAATAGTTTAAGGGAAGAAAGGGAGATGTTGATAGTATTATACTGGTAAAATTGTAATTTTATTTAGTGCAAAATATAATATTTTTTTATTTATTTTTAAAGTGAGTTTAAAGTGCCCAATACCCCATCCGAGTTACGCACCCCAGGCGACGTATTTGGCTAAAGAAAAATACAAACCACGAAGGCTAAAAGCCTAAATACCAACGTACCGTGGGTGTCTTGAGCGAGGTAAGAGGGAGTTTGCTGACACGGGACTTAAATACTTGAAGATTTGGGGGGAAGGAAAGACCTCCGCGGGCAGCAGGTTCCACAATCTAGAAACTCTAGGGATAAAAGAACGAACAAAGTGAGAAGTTCGGGGCCTGTCCAGTTGGACCGTATAGGGATGCATACGCGCGGAACCACGAGTTTCTCTGTTGGGAACCGTGAGTGAGGAACTATACTGGACAATTCTTCAGAGCAGAAGCCATGGAAGTACCTATAAAAAAGCGATAAATCCCCACAGCCCGACGATGGGCAAGAGAGGGAAGCCTTTCTGTAAGTGAAGGATCATTAATGAGACGAATAGCTCTCTTCTTTGAATAGAATCAAAGAATGCTTAGGGTTGTGGGGGACGCCATGCCCCAGATATGGGAACAATATTCCAAGGGAGTAGTCGGATTTGGGACACATATAAAGTGTATAAATTAGAAGCGGAAAAATACTTTTGGCTCGAAAGAGAAATCCAAGCTTTTTGAAGCCGCCGTGGCTATAGATACAATGTGTTTATGCCAGTTAAGGTTACTTTCAAATGTGACGGGGAAAAAGTAATTGTTTAAAAGCTCATTATGTTAGTAGCTGTCGATGAGTATTACGATGACTCTTTTCGCTGTCACAGAGGAAAACTTATTGACTGCTGTTTTGGACTTTGCTGATTGTGTCCCACTGTGCCGAGATTTCGGCGCCGCAAAACGAATCCAAAAAACTAATTAAATTACGATCGAAAACAGGGGAAGAGGAGCTGAAGTTAGGGAATTGAATTTACAAATAGATGTGAATTACCATTTTGAATATTTATAACTTCGTGGTGATGAGGCGCGTTTCTATTAATTTCGGTTTTTGAATGAAAATTTCGAATGAATGTTATTCATTAAACGTGTAGATCCGGTCTAGGGAAGTATGGAGAACTTGCCAATGCTTTAGTTGGGGAATTTAGGCGTGTATAATACTACATCCCCACAAAATTATAGCAAATACTTAGGCAAAAATGCCTTATATTAAATTGCCATACTTATTTTATTAATTAAATTATTAAAGGGGCCTTTCATACAGAGTTGGGGTCATATACTTAAATCTCGGCATTTGAATACAAATACGAATACCTTAAGAAAAGTATTTAAATACTGAATATTTTTAAATACCAAGAAAAGAAAGCATTCGAATACTTAGTATTTATAAATAACAAGATTGAGTATCTATATGAATACTGAAGCCCAAAAGAGTTCACAAAGAGCAAAAACAAAGGGTCCTTCCCTTAAAAATAAAAAAGCAACAACACTTTTACTCCTTTTATTTTTTTTTTTAAGTTGTTTTTTTATTTTTTAATAAAATGCAGCCTTCTTTTTCAAAGGAAACTTGTTCTAAAAAACGCAAAAATCAAAAAAAAAATGCGTATCTATTTATTATTAAATAAAGATAATTGTGTAGCATCAATTTCAGTTAATTTAAATAACACTTGGTTGCCTTTGCTCGATACTGAAGTATCTTCAGGAAAGCTAAAAATCAATTAACTCATTACCTTTTTGTCTTACAAATAATAAATACACCAGTTACTTATGTCACTCATGACACATATGTCAAACTATTTTCAGTTTGTGATTCTAAAAGCACAAAATTTATTCATTTCTAATTTAAATATTAGTTGATTTTTATTTTTATTTTTTAACTTCATTTTTAACTTGACAACGGTGGCAGACTTGCCACCGAAACGTCGTTTTTAATTAGAATTTTTTTGGGTTTTTGGGAGGTTTTCTTTTATTTTGTTTCAGGCGACCAGCAAGTTCATAGGGGTCAATAGGGCTGAACAGGGTCAGCTGGTATACCCCGGGACTAGGACCGCTTCGGTCCAATATACCAATAAATATTTACCCCTCAAAGGGGTTTTTGGTTTAGAATAATATGAAAATAAAAGTTTTAAATTAAAGATTATTAAAAACCAGATCTGAATTCCGAGGACTTTTAGCGATCGCCTGAGTCTTACTCGACTTCCTGTACAATATAAAAATCCATGTAAGTTAAAGATAATTTTTAAGTAAGTAAGTAAAAAAATGTATCTTATGAATATAAAAAAATAGCTAATTATAGCTAATTAACAACATCCCTTTGTAAAAACCTCGATTACTTCCTACATTTCTCGAAATTAATGGATACAAGCCAATTTCTTGGTTGTTTGTTGAGCGATCTTTTTATTTTTGGCAGGAGGCTGTATGGCTATAAGGCGCACATTTTGCCCAGGGTAAGAAATGCGATACCTCATAGACGTACGTTTTAAGGGGTTTGATATTTTCGATTCAAGAGTAAACTACCTTTAGGACAAAAATTTATTTCAAATCTGTTAAATTATTTTGAATCCTCCTTACCCAAGATACTTAAGTTCTAATTTTAATAAATATTGATGCAGGTGTATCATTAAAAATGAAACATTTTTATTTTTATTATTATTATTATATTTTTAAGGACCTACATACTTGCGACGCCACTGGATTGAAAAAAACTAAAAGTCAACATCTTTCAACCAAACCACCATAATTTGTAATGCATTTTGATAAATTTTCCCATTTCTTAGGTCAAACTTTTCGGTAATTCTTGTCTAGAAATTTGTTCACGTGCTTGTCTTATTCGAGTTTTTAAGTCTTCCAACGTTTGTGGACGGTGGGTTTGGTAAACTTTATTTTTGATAGCACCCTCACAGAAAAACCCAAAAGGTGTGAGGTCTGGAGACCTAGGGGGCCATGCACAAAAGGACTGACATTATGACCAATCCATTTGTTTTGAAAATTTTCATTGAGCCATCTTCTTACAGGTGCTATTATGGATGCGGAGCGCCATCTAGGCTGAATGTACAAATTCTCTCTATAAATTAACGGCAAATCATGAACAGCATCCCAAAATGCGTTTTGCAAGAAAGCCAAAATCTCGCAACGTTTGAAATACAGTTAGCGCAAGCCAATAATACGACGATCTTCAGTATACACGCTCCATGCCACATTTACTTTTCTTTCGGGAATATTACGATTCTTCAATTATTACCGTGAAGACTGTAACCTTTCAATATCCTATTCTGATCCCCGTTGATGAAAATATGCTATAATCGTAATATTTTGCCAAATAACGTTCGAGTCTTATAAAAATTGCGCCTGCATGGTGCTGTACTGTGCTCTATAAATCATCTACAGTTATTAATGTTGCGAAATCTTATTTAAACTGTTTAATTCTCCATTTTCTTCCCAAGCTCCCATCTTGTTACTGCTCCGCCTCCTATCAAAAAGCTTCTTAGCTGGTGTTGAGTAAATCCGGAAATGTTTAAAACTCGCTTACATCCTGTCGTGTTTGCCGATCTTATCACCGCGATGAGATCAATACGATGACCGAAGCTCGGAGGCCTTCGGTACAATTCTTTGTGGTCTTCGACGGTTTTTCACACGCCATCTACTGGTCTCGCTGTTTCTTTAAACCCAAACGTGTCTTAGTCTATACTGCCTATGGTCTATACTTGCTGGTCTATGCTGCATAAGTTTAATTAATCTTGGCTGTGTTGTATTTCGACAGTTTTAAAAATAACATGGTTTGGGCTGTGGCCATCATTTTTAAATATTTAAACTCTTTGCCGCCTTTGAGGGACGAACAACTCGTGACTGGCGCTCCGTGCCCATATTACTGCATCTGCGATAAGATGGCTCCATGAAATTCTCAAGATAAACAAATTGGCTGTGCGCAATGGCGCTCTGCAGTATGGCCTCCTAGGTCTGGATTTCTGGGTATTTTTTCTGGGTTCTATCAAAAATGAGAGTTTGGCCGATCCTCAGATGACTGGGAGAATTGATAAATGAAGCTATCTGAGAACTTAAATCGACTATTACGTTGATATCAAACCCGTTGTTTATCCAGTGGCGTCGTAAGTATGTAATTAAAGATAATAATAAAAATAAAAATGTTTCATTTAACTGATATCTCTTATCAATATTTATTAAAATTAGAACTTAAGTATCTTGGGTAAGGAGGATTCAAAATAATTTAACAGATTTGAAATAAATTTTGTCCTAAAGGTAGTTTACTCTTGAATCGAAAAATATCAAACCCCTTAAAACGTACGTCTATGAGGTATCGCATTTCTTACCCTGGGCAAAATGTGCGCCTTATAGCCATACAGCCTCCTGCCAAAAATAAAAAGATCGCTCAACAAACAACCAAGAAATTGGCTTGTATCCATCTTAAGATTTTTATAGGGAGTTAGACTGATTACCTACGTAGAAGCAATGTTTTTGTTTGTTTTTTTTTAATTGTGCCTGGTGGGACGAGTACAAAACGTGTATATGAATTTGTTTATTAAAACAATTTTTATATTATTTAAACCTTAAAAATATTAATATTTATGTATTTACCTATAAATTATTTAGAATAAATTAAAAAAAACTATTATAATAAATACAGGGCCATTTGAAAAACGAAACGGAGCTTACTTTTTGGGCACTCCCTAAACTTCAACCCTCTAGCAGGGTTGATATTCACCCCAAAGTCTCAAATAGAAAAGGGATCGAGTGATACCATATTTCGAAGGTACGGGGGGCGGGGGGTTTCGTAAAGAAAGTGTAAATACGAAAGTTGTAAATCTTTTTATTACCTAAAACTTCACCATCTAACTTTTTTCCATAAGATTTGTAGTTGGGCCAAAAATCGAGAAAAATAGTTCTTAAATTTTGATTATTCCCCTTTCTCTTTCCCGATGTCAGATCACCCGTAATTTATTTTTCTTTTAAATTTTTTATATCTTCTACCTCTTACAAGGGGTTTTATACTACCATATTTTTTTCATTTTAAAAATTATCTACCCGGGTCGATTTTGTATACCCAATTAAAATTACAGACACACTGTCTACTCTGCCTTATTTACTTTTTAAGAACGTCTTAGCCTTCGCAAATTAACCTATAAAAATAAATTACATAGAAAAGCAGGCCCTTAAAATAATTTAGTAAACCCTAAAACTGCAATTTGTAGCTAGACGATGTCATAGTGGCGTGCACTAAGCAAAATTAACTGTTTCTCCCGAACCGACTTATTTTCATTTAATCCGCTGTTATTTTTCATTCTTTTCCTTTTAGTTACGAGACAGTCTGGGACGTGATTTAGGATTAAAGGTGGTTATTTTTTTTATCCTAAAAATGCATTAAATTGTCTAACAACTAAACCCTTAAAAAACAACATAACATTGTTTTCCTACGACCACTTGTGAAAATAGCAAATAGCACACTGGTTTCATGCATAGAAAATGCGTTATGTCACACTAGTGTTGCAAAGTACTTTACAGCCCTAGTGTTGCAAAGTATGATGTCATTCTTAAAAACTGCTATTGGTTTTGCAAGTGACATATTTATTGTTAGTGACAGTAAAAAAACTTTTTACTTACCTTAAACAGACAAAACAACAAATTAGCGAAAATCATCTTATTAACGTTAAGTTACTACACAGTATAAGCTTTCTTCTAATATTAAAGAGAGTAATAATAAAATTTCCGAAAAAATAAAAACCAAAATAGACATAACCACAAAAACAACTTTCACTGACTGCTCGCTCAGTGGCACAGTGCTGTCAGGTAAGTAGATCAAATTAAAAATCTCCCTCCTACCTTTGAGCACGCACTTTATAGATGCAGCCTTGCCGCTTGACCGTTCGACCTAAAGCGCCAGAGAAAAACTCCTATAGATCAAATTCCTTTCTCTCTGTCTTCGTGTACTCAAACAACTAGTTAAATCTTTTTTTAAAATCCCTTAATTAAACCTGAGGCTAATACACACTTTATGAATCCACTATCTTTTATCCATTCGTAAATAGAATCAGACCCTTCCGACGTTGCCAAATGCTTTCCATATTTTGCATGGTATAACGGACGTTTAGTAGTCGTTTTTTCTTAATTTTAGGACTTTAGGTTATGCATTTACAATTTTCATATTTTTATATTTTCTCAAAAATATGAGAAAAAATGTAATTTTTACTTAATTTTACATGTGATGTTCAGTTTCATTAACTCGTTTTACCAATTTTATCCCACCCAGCACCCCTTTTCACTCCCCGGTTCCGTAAGTTTGTTTACTGATATTTTTTAAAAAACGAAATATTTTGGATATACGCCTACGGTTTTATTTAGAAAAGTGTCTAAAATATGTAAGTATCAATGATTTTTAAAAAACCCTTAAAAGAGCAGAAAACCGTATTAAACTATTACCGTTATTACCTAACCAAACCATACAATTTTTATTAAGTGAGGGCCTTTTTAAACTCCAAAATGATAAAAGTTATATAATGCTTCTAGGTAGGTGATTTTCGATGTAAAAATATTGTCAAAACAGTATAATATAGCAGTGAGGAAAAGTACATATCATACAGTGTTCAAAGTAAAAATCACCCTAGTGTTGCAAAGTTCTCAATTGTTTTTTATTTTTTCTGTAAAGACAAACTTTTTTTTTGGTAAATAATTTGTGGTCGTAGGAAAAATAGTGTACAGTACTCGTGTGAAAATGACTTTCTTACACTCGCTAACGCCTCGTGCTACAATATTCCCACTCGTGTGAAATTAGTCATTTTCCACACTTGTAATGTAATATACTATTATACATCAATAACAACGTGGGTCGTGTATGACCCCATGAAGAATTGTTGGTATTTTAAGTTCAGCAAAATACATATCTACTTTTTTGTAATCTAGCCAATGATTATTTTTATAAGAAAAAAATGTTTGAGTACATTTTCTCTTAATTCTCACTAATTATTCTTTAAAGCATTACTGGTGTGTAGTAAAGCATTAGGTCTTCCAATTTTGTTTAATCGGTTTGTTTTGTATATCTTTGTGTTTTAGAAAAGTGTTTCTTATTTATGTAGTTTTTGTTTATATAAGTAACAATTTTATGCGGGATGTTGCCGTCAAAATAGGACTTCCAAGCTTCCTAATCAGTTCTTGTCCCTCTAGGTTCAGGAAGATACAGAATTAATTTTTTACGTGCCTGTATATAAAAAAGGTTAAAGAGTCTTTTATTAACTTGGGTTGTAACTATCTATCTGGCTGCCTATGTAACGGAATCTTTGAGCCTAATTTTAACCAACTTCCAGCTATTCGATTTCTTTGAAACTTTGCACACGTATTAAGGACCCATGACAATGCAATAATCTGCAAACAGTATCCCTATCTTTTTTTAATCGCCAGGAAAAAAATCCATTATATTATAAAACAACACCTAGGATGCCATCTGTTGGAAAAATTTTCAAACTTTGCTATTAAATGAAGAAGAAATTTTTAGTGGATTGCAAAATGTTGGCAACGGTCCAAACATTGCCTGGATTGCCATCTGTTGGCAAAATTTGAAACTTTTGCTACTTAATGAAGAAGAAATTTTTTAGCGGAGTTGTAATCTTTTTGCAAATTTTGCAAATTTGCTACCATTGTCATTTCATAGGGGGCTGGTTATTTTCTTTTGCTGCTTAATTAAACAGTATGTTCTAATTTACTGTTATATTAAGAATTTTGTGCAATATAACGAACTAAAAAAATGAAAAATAAATTGATAGGTTGTAAAACTAAAAAAACACGCTTTTATATGCAACCGAACTAAAAATTAAAAATAATTTTTCATTAAAAAAATATTTTCACTTCATAGTAAAAAGCGTGGGGTGCATTTTTACTATTTTTTCATAACTGTTTCCAAGTTTTAGAAGATCGAAATTAGATTATTTCCCTTTTAGGTTAATAAAAATTTCTGTTTCAAAAGACAAACTATCCTGTAGTAGAAACTGCACCAGATTTATGTCAGTTCAGGGTTATATCTATATTATTACATTACTCTCATCGCCTGCCCCGCACTTGTTAACTATACTTGTTAAATTAAACGTATAATCAACAATTTATTCACACCGTATAATCATAATCAACAATAAATACGCGCTGCACTTAAACTCTACCGGGCCCGACGCTACCGTTTAAGCTTCTGCTTGCCTGGACACGTAATTTGTGCCCATGCACAATATTATGTTTTCGTTTATTAAAATAAGAAGACGTATTAAAATTCTCTGATTAAAAATAAATAGACAAAGCGGGAAAATTCTCGCGTTCACAGTACAAGTATCTAACCTTATTCGTTTTGTTTATGCCCCGGCAGAGTAAAGTTTTGATATTTAGGCGTGGCGTTGGGTAATTTAAGTAAGTTTTGAGCAGAGTATTTAGAAGTAAGCAAGTTGTAAACAGAGGATTTAAAAAGTGTTTTAATAGGATTATAGTTAATATCTGACATTAGGTCTTTTGCTCTAAAATCGTTTTGTTAATTTGAAGAGGTGAGCATTCCCGCTTGTGCCCTTTAGTGCCAGCCGCCACTTTTAATGATGACTATAATCTAGAAATGAGTAATATTGCATTTCTTTTAACTCTGTATAAGTCAATAGTCAGTTATTTAAATTATTTTCGATAATAAGGCATTGTTGTTATACCAAATAACTTATATTTACTTATGAAAATGAGTATCTTTTATCAGTAACGCTAACTAATTTTCAATGCGCATCAGATTACCAAATCAATTATGTAGTATTTAAAGATCTTCTTATAAAATAATAAAATCCGCCAGTCTTTAGGCATATTATGAATAAGCTGGTAACAATAATGAATATTATTGCAATTTAAATGCAAATAATTGTTTCTTTTAATCGCTTTATTTTTATCTTTTTTTTATTTTTTTTTATTTTTTTTTTATTTTTTTTTATTTATTTTTTTTTATCTTTTGGACAAACCACGAAGGCTAAAAGCCTAAATACTAACGTACCGTGGGTGTCTTAAGCGAGGTAAGAGGGAGTTTGTTGACACGGGACTTAAATACTTGAAGATTTGGGGGGAAGGAAAGACCTCCGCGGGCAGCAGGTTCCACAACCTAGAAACTCTAGGGATAAAAGAACGAACAAAGTGGGAAGTTCGGGGCCTGTCCAGTTGGACCGTATAGGGATGCATACGCGCGGAACCACGAGTTTCTCTGTTGGGAACCGTAAGTGGAGGAACTATACTGGACAATTCTTCAGAGCAGAAGCCATGGAAGTACCTATAAAAAAGCGATAAATCCCCCACAGCCCGACGATGTGCAAGAGAGGGAAGCCTTTCTGTAAGTGAAGGATCATTAATGAGACGAATAGCTCTTCTTTGAATAGAATCAAAGAATGCTTAGGGTTGTGGGGGACGCCATGCCCCAGATATGAGAACAATATTCCAAGGGAGGTCGGATTTGGGACACATATAAAGTGTATAAATTAGAAGGGAAAAAATACTTTTGGCTCGAAAGAGAAATCCAAGCTTTTTGAAGCTGCCGTGGCTATAGATACAATGTGTTTATGCCAGTTAAGGTTACTTTCAAATGTGACGCCCACAAGATTAAAGGTGTCTTTGCTCTGTAAAACTTGGCCGCTCATAAGTAGAGGATGAGTATTTGATGACTCTTTTCGCGACAAGGAACATGATTGTGTTTTGGATGCATTAAAATGGACGAGATTTTTAGCGCCCCAATCCAATATTAAATTAAGATCCTGCGAAAGAGATATCTGCATCGCTCTGCGTTTGTTTTCCAAGTCAGGTTTAGTAATGGGTTTAGGAACCTGAAAACTGGAGTGAAGGGGTACTATCGTCGGCGAAACTATGAATGGAATTAGTTGTGGACGAGAGAAGGTCGTTGATGTGAAGAAGAAACAATGTTGGTGCCAGAACTGAGCCCTGAGGGACTCCAGCATTTACTTGGTGAAAGCTTGAAGAATGGCCGTCCACAATAACTGATATACGACGATCAGATAGATAACTAGAGAGCCAAGTACAGAGTTTAGTTGAAAGACCATAGGAGGGAAGTTTATTAAGAAGTGCGGCATGCCAGACCTGGTCAAAAGCTTTGGATATATCAAGAGCAACGATCTAGGACTCACCTAGAAACTCAAGAGACTTATTCCAGCAGTGTGATACGAAGGAAAGAAGATCTGCTGTAGATCTTTTATTGGCGAAATCCATACTGCCTGTCATGCAAAATTTTGTGTTTTTCTAAGTACTTAAGAATTTGTGAATTAATTAGTTTTCCATTACTTTACAAAGAACTGAGAGAATTGAAATTGGTCTATAGTTAGATGGAAGAGATTTAGATCCTTTCTTGGGAATAGGTTGAACACGTGCAGCTTTCCAGCTCTCCGGAAAGATACCTGTGTCGTAAGAAATTCGAAAGAGCCGAGTTAAGATTGGTGCAAGTTCTGGAGCACATTTCTTTAAAACGATTGCTGGTATGCCATCCAGCCCAGACGATTTCTTGGTGTTAAGGAAGAAAGGATACGCTTAATGTGTTTTACCTTAAAGATAATATCAGGCATTTTATGAGGAACTGGGGTAAACGCTGGAGGTGGATGATTTACAGGATAAAGGTTTAATTGGCAGCAAATTGTTCAACAAATAATCTGCCTTTCCTTTAACGGTAGAAACAATTTCATCCCAAAGCTAAAGTGGCAGAAAAAGAACTTTAAGGACCATTTATCCTGTTTTCTAAGTACTGTGTGTGGTCATGCCGATATGTATTTTTTGGGCAATTTAGCCATGGTATTAAATTAATTGGGCTTACGACTTCTTTTGGTGGGTATTTTTTTTGAAGGAGTGTACAGATTTGCTAAACGATTTTTGTGCCTTATGACATACAACTATATCGTGTTTTTAAAAATGTATTATTGGGTTTTTTTAGTTAGGTCTTCTCTCTGTAAAAGCAGAGTTAAGCTCTAATACAACAAACGCAGAGTAGTTTTAGTTTATTACTTGAAAACGGTTGGAGATAGATACCGAAATCCGAAACGTCGTAGTATCAGGTAAAAATGAAGACAATGAAACTTCAAGAAAACAATATTATTGATAGTATTATTTATTTTAAGAAATTTATTTTTATTCAAGAATTTTAAAACAATCACTAAAAATGCCCATTAGACAATTTAAATACTTCATCAAATCCGTGTATTTTCTTAACCAAAATCCTATGTAAATTACCAGTAATACGATTAAGAAACCCTCCTTAGCATTAGTCCAAGAACAATGGGCCAGTTTTGGCAACTTGAGGGCTTGACTGACAAACAAAGGCCCAAGTATGGGGAGAATTTCACCCTAAATGCGTCTTGAGAACTGCCCTCATTCAGTGTTTTCTTTGAGTAAATTCCGACTGAATGTAGGACTTAAATAAATCTAAATAAAAGCGGTGACTAAAGGGGAAGAGAGTTTGCTATGTCAAATTTGTTTTTTTATGATAGATCTATGTAAAGTAAAAGTTTGTTAAATGATGTTCTGGCGTATATCAATAATAATAAATTTAATAAAATAATTTTAACAGAAAAACATGTTTCAAGTATACAGGGTATTTCATTTTCGATGGTTTCACGGGGTATCTCAAAAACCGTAAGGAATATCGAAAATCTAATATAGGACTCCCGATCTCTTTTTTGGAGAAAACAACTATAGTAAAAACAGTTCATGGCTATTGCGACTCATCTTGGAGATATATATATATACTGGTTAAGCAGGTAGGTATTGGGATGTATGTGACTAATCCAATCAGATGTGTTTACATGCAGGTATTTATATACTAAAGAGGAGTATGAATAATAAAAATAATAAAAGATTTCTTTTTTGCTTTAGTTTTTCTATTTCATATATTAAGTTTGGTTTTCCCTGATTTAAACTATAAGCTTCAAATTTTAATAATCAATATAGTTAGTGGCAAAAATACCCTAATTTTATCCATAAATGTATAAATTTTTAAAACTCCATTTAATAATTCAAGTAAAATTCATAAACAACCCTTACCCATGCTCGAAACACAGTTTTCACCCTTTAAATTCAACCTGCTAGCAAAATTAATCTTAAACCGAAAAAACTAATACTTAAACAAAGTAAAACAGCAAATTTTCCGCACCCCTGCGCAATTAACCCCCTCGGAGTGCAGGAATTTTAAGTTAAGGGCGGCAATTAAATAAGATAAAGTATAACCCAGGGTTGATATGTTGGCCCTCACGGTGGGATTACAGTAATTATTTCGGTGGGTTAATTTATATGTATTTATTTGCTTTACATTATTTTTGTATTCTTGTTTATTTATAAAAATGTATGGCCAGTGTAATTATAATGTATTTGTGTGGTTGCGAAAAAAGTGGTGATAAAATAGAAATATTTGATAATCCCTATATAATACTACCATTGGACACAAATGTGAATTGGATCTAATCAGACACAGTTTAAACAGACATTTGCCAACACTGGCGACGATGATGCCAATATATTTTTAAGTTCTCTCGTACCTGTGAGAATGGTTGTTTGTATTAATGGAGAGACAAGAAAAATTGTATGGCAAAATCCAGTGCCTTCTTCAGTAAGATTCTCTCGTCCTATCCGGGCTCGGTTTATTCAAGAAACAAAGGATATCACAAAGGAAGAAATCACGTATATTGAAGAACAAGCAAGGAATCTCAAAGAAACAACTGGTATGGAAAATTCCGTTAAAATTAATCACACCATTCTGCTCACAATGGTCGATGGAAAAGTGTGCAATGCCGCGACTGATACAGCTTCAACAATGAGATGCTATATATGTGGGCAGACATCTAAGGACTTCAACAAACTTGAAAGAGGCAATGTTTGTGAAGAGTCTCTGAAATTCGGACTTTCCATTCTGCACGCGAGAATTCGTTTCTTTGAGCTATTGTTGCACCTGGCATACAAAGCGCCCTTACAGAAGTGGCAGGCTTGAACCGCAGAAGACAAAAATGTTTTGAAAGAAAGAAAACAGAAAATTCAAAAAGCTTTAAAGAAGAGATGGGCCTTCTTGTTGACATACCAAAAGTCGGTTTCGGCAATAGTAACGACGGAAATACGTCGAGAAGATTTTTGACAATCCTGAATGCTCATCCCGGATTACTGGAATAAATATAGATTTAATAAAAAGGTTTCAAATCATTCTTGAAGTAATATCAAGCGGATATGATATTGATCCTGCAAAATTCGAGGACTTTGCTCACACAACTGCCAAACTGTACGTGGAACTGTACGGTTGGCATCCCATGTCACCTACAGTTCACAAGATTCTGATGCATGGTGCTCAAGTAATATCAAGTCACATTGTACCTATCGGACAGCTATCAGAGGAGGCTGCTGAAGCCCGGAACAAACATTTCCGTAAATATCGCGTAGATTTCGCAAGAAAATTTTCAAGAGTGGACTGCAACAGAGATATTTTAAATAGGTTGTTGCTAACATCTGATCCCTTTATCAGCTGCAACAGAATAAAACGAAAGAAGAGAAGCAAGTCTTTTTCCCAGGAAGCTATTAGTATGCTTCTCACTAAAACACTGAATTGGGGCAGTTCAGACGACGAAGATGATGAGGACCAAATCACCTGTGAACTCGAAGATAGTGATTCTGATTGATTCGGTCTCGTCATGATTATCCTCTTGAAAACAAATCCTGTTTTAATAGTAAACACTCTGTTAGATATTTAACTTTTTTTAAATTGGTTTTCTTTTGAAATAAATGCCTAATTATGATGAATTATTGACTTTTATTTCATAAAATAGTAAAATAAAATATAAAATAATTTTGTCCGGTTTTTTATGTAAAATACATCTGTAATACCTTAGAAACGGAATATGTTATGGTAGCAATAATACCTGCTATCACACCTAGGGCATTATAAGCCGGGACGTATGATGATGCCCGCCTATGCTAATGCTCGCAATGGAAATTTTATTGCTTATCCAATTTTATTTCTCTCACAATAAAGATCCAAGTTTATACATACAAACAATAAAGTTTGTTTAACATATGGTAAAATAAAATCAATGACTTACCGGTTCCTGAAAATATGCCATTGAAACGGTTTCGGTTATTTGAAGAATTGCGTTCACGCATCTTTCCAAATACCAAATATGCCATACTCCCAGATCATACTGTTGCCTTGATTTAACTGGTAAACGATTTTCGGTCGCTTTATGGCCTTTTCTCTTATATTTTTGTGGAATTTCTTTCATTTTGAGCAAATCGTTAAATAAAAATGCCAACTGACTAACTGATAGAAACATCAAGTCAAACTTAACACCAGTCGTATCTACTTACGTATACAGGTACAGGTGCAACTTATTTTTATATTGCAGATAAATAATGTAATTAGTCATTGAAGAAACTCTTTTTGGGTAAAACATAAAGCATTGTATGGCACCACGGGCTTTACTGGACTATAATGCCCATCAGGTCGAAA
>JACEGR010009037.1:0-30564 GCA_014170235.1 Listronotus bonariensis
ATTTAAAACGCCGCAGTCCGATGATGTAGTTGGAGTGTGCCTACGTCACAAAAGATACAAGCTACGACATTCCTTTTCTATTGCTTATTCCTTTGTTGGCGTATTTATTTACCGAGACGCTTGTTTTATAAGCACTGGCAACATTGTGAAGTAGATTGAACTCGCAAATTGTGGAATAAATTTTAATTATTTTTAAAAATTATTAGCCTTGACCTAATTTTTTAGGCAACCTCATGGAAAAACTTTTGTTTAAATGCTATCTTTAATATAAAACAGTTTTTACCCTGTAATGTATAATGGGTGAAGGTCGCTTCCTATTTGGATCTTAGATCTCATCTGTAGAAAGAAGGTTATTCATAAGAGGTTTATGCAGACAAGAAATCTAACAGATTATGAGGTATTTTCTGAATTTCGTGCAGCATGTAGAGCTGAATCGAATAAATGTTATAAAGCACATCGGAACAATGTTGAGAGTTCTTTAATTAACAATCCTTGATACTTCTGGAGTTATGTAAATAGTAAGAGAAGAGCAAACCACCTGCCTAACAGTATGTATTTTAATGGGAGAGAGGGTCATAATGGAGAAGAGGTAGTAAATTTGTTTCCAGTTCCACTTTGATCGTTTGGTTAGCGTATCTATAAGGAACTTTTCAGTTGCTGATGTCTTTACTAAGATTGAAAAATTACCTACTGGGACCACCTGTAGACCTAATCAGATTCCTGATCTATTTTTGAAAAACTGCGTGTTTACACTGACCAGGCCTTTACATCTTATCTTTAGTAAATCATTGGATAGCAGTACTTTTCCTACTTTGTGGAAACACAGTTACATAAGTTATGTTTTTAAGTCGGGTGTTATGGAGGATAATGCTAATTATAGAGGAGTTTGTAAGCAGTTATCAATGGCAAAACTTTTTGATAGTTTAATGTATGACCAACTTAATTGGTCATGCAGAGAAATTGTAAATAATGGTCAGTTTGAATTCTTTAATAATAGGTCTACAACTGAGAACTTGGCGACACATAAAGTTGACTTGTTGGAAGCCTTGGAGAGGGGCCATCAGGTAGACACAATCTACACTGACTACTCCAAGGCTTTCGACAGGGTGAACTTTAAGATTCTTTTGGCAAAGCTTGTAGGTTTGGGCTTTTCTCAGGGACTTATTAAATAGTTAGGTAGTTTTCTTACAGGTAGAACGCAGGCTGTGAAGATTAATAATAATGTCTTTAGAGTATTTGAGGTTACATCTGGTGTTCCCCAGGGGTCTCATTGCGCTCCCCTCTGTTTGTGTTATTTGTGAATGATCTGTCTTACGTATTACGTCATTCAAAGGGTTTAATGTTTGCTGATGACTTAAAAATTTACAAAGTGGTTAAGACGGGGGGGACGCAGTGGGACTTCAGGAGGATCTAAATGCGCTCTGGCAGTGGACACAGTCGAATCATCTGTTTTTAAATATAAATAAATGTTATTATACCAGTTTTTTCGAAGTCGTGAGAGAATTCCAACAAAGTACTCAATAGATAATGTGGATTTTTCCTAGACTAAAACTTCAAAGGATCATGGTGTTTGGTTTGATGAAAGGGTAACTTTTGTTGAGCATGTTTCCAGGGTAAGTCTTAAGGGAATGAGAATGTTGGGATTTGTATTAAAAGATTGTTCTTAATTTTTAATTGAGACAATAAGAAATCTGTATTGTTCACTTATTAGATCGAATGTGGAATATGCCACCGTGATATGGTCTCCTTTTCATCACAACCATAAATATATGATTGAACGTGTTCAACACAAATTTTTAAGATTTGCTGCTTTTAGGTATGGTCTGTGTATGGAGAACTATCATAGAGTGGACATGAATGTGTTAAGGTTGGCAACGCTTGAGAAAAGGCGACTCATGTTTGATGCATGTTTTATTTTTAAATTGATAAATGGTATTACTAATTGCTCTCAGTTGCTGGCTCTGATTCGATTGAATGTTCCAAATAGATGTTTACGACAGGTGGATTTATTCTACATTCCCTTTCATTCAACAAACTTCGGTGCACACTTCCCTGTAGATAGAGCTTTAAAATAATTAAACTCTTTGAATAAAAATATTGATATTTTTGATTGCAAACTCTCTGGCTTTAAACGAAGACTTATGTGATAAATAATGTGATACGGAATAACTATATATTTGTATTTTTTTTAAATTTATTTTTCTACTGTAATTGTTCTGAAATGTGATCCTTTACCATTACTTAGTTTTTTTAAGTATACTTATATTTTATTATTCTTTTTACCATCAGGTTGTTAATATGTTTATTCTGTTAACTTTTGTAAAATGGGGTTACCCGTAAATTTTGTAATAATAAATAATAATAATAGACTATCAGTAATTTACATAAACTAAATCTTTATAAATACACAGCGTATACCGAAGAGATTAACTTATATTATAAAATAAACACTGTAGAAAAAAAAGATAATAAGAAAGCCTATTTATTACCGGTTTTCTAATTTAAAATTTAATACCCTGATTTACTTTACAGCAAATGACTTATAAAATTGAATAATACTGAATTCTACCTTCGTTTAAGTATTCGTGCCCAATTTGTATAGGTACAAAAGGTGTGACATAAAAAGTTAATAAGATTAGAACGAAGCAGTGAAATAAAGCCGCCATTATTGCTCAAAGCGGCAGGTCTTAAAACGTAATTAAGTTTCATTTTCTCGAAAATAAAAGGGATTCCCTTTACAATTACTCAACAAATAGCATTTAACGAGTTCTAAATACCCCTGTTTTTGTTTTAATAATTATTTTTTAGGCATGTTATCTTAAACAATAAAAGATAGGAATGGCGTACCTACGATTTTTACTAGATACTGCTTTGTTTATGGCGTTGCTACAAGGCAATTGGCAGAGCCAATGATTTTCTAAATATTTTATTTCAAAAGCAAACTACTTAAAATATACAGGGTGTCCCATTAAGGTTGCAACAGCAGGGTAGCTCATTAACTTTTAAAGATTAAGAGCTCTTTCAGACGAATACTGTATGCAGATACTGTATGCTGGATGCAAATTACGATCGAAAACTTGGTACTTTTTCTTCATAACGACTCGTTAATACAAAACAGACGCAGTGTAGTACAGTTATGGAAATAGAAGAGGTGCATGGCTGTGTGGTATATATTAAATAAAAATAAGAAAAAAAAAACTAAAAGGAAACGTAATTTGTGGGTTCATCCCATGTTGGAATTAAAGAACCCAAGGAACGTATAATTTATTATATCAAGATTTATTCTACAGAACCCATTGAATTTTTTGAATTGTTTTCGAATGTTTATTCAATCGTTTGAGAAACTTCATAGCATTTTGGAAAGCAAACTTACTAAAAAGAATACAACTATGCCTAGAAGTATTTCATCAAAGGAACGTCTCTCATGACTTTAAGGTAAGAAATAGTATATTTTGCAACAAGTTTCGAAAAGACTCTTTGCACAAATTATGACGTTTGCCTGCACGAGCCGTTGAGTGTTACAAGTCATACAAGTGTACAAAAAGTCAGTTTCAAACGTGTTGCGGTCTATTCTACGACTGGCAGAAAATAAGGATTAATATGTAAACTTTTGACAGGACAGTGTGAAAATTTTCCACACGCTTATGTAGACAAATGACAAAAAATAAAATATTTTGACTGGTTCACATAAGAAAAATTTTACACAGTAGTATTATGTATCATGTAAAATTAGTATTTTCAGATCCCGTTTATCTGTTTTAGACACTTTCATTGCATTCGTAGAAGAAAGTATTAATGGACAATTTCTTTTAAACAATTTTATTCAAAAATAATTTTGTTACAAAACATGTAATAAACATATTAATCATCTAAATTTGGGGTTTTAGCCTTGGTAGTCAAGAAAAGATCGATGATGGATCATTAATTTAAAAATATAGGGGTTACCAATATACAAAATATACAGAAAAATTTTGAGGGTATTTTTAAATTAAATATAGCCTTGACCTATTTTTTTAGGTAACCCATACAAAGAAACCCCATATTTTTTTTCATATAAAACAGTTTTATCCGATAAACAGATGACTAAGGTCGTCTCCTATTCCCGGATCTCGTACTATTTTATTTTGTTTATTTTTTTATTTTTATTTAATATTCAATAATATTTACTGACATTTTAATCAATATATTTTATTTTATTTGAAACTATGGTTTCTAGCTTATTAATCTTAAGCAATAAACTTTTTATTTTATGTTTTTTTGGATGGAATAAACTAAACATAATATGCTATCAACAAATCCAGAATAAATATTTATTTAAAACTGTTTACAAATTAATGCTCGTGTAAGCTACGTACCCTAGATGTATGTTACAAAGAAAAATCATAATTAAATAATATTGCAAAATCCAATTTTGTATGTAAACACCTCTACAATAGTTAAATCAATACAAGAAACAGTAAACTAATTTGTTTGCTTGACACATTGGAAAATTTTGGATATGAATTATAAATATTGGGAATTTTATCGTTGTTAATAAAAATAAACCGACAGTGGTGTATATAGTTTTAAAAATCTTGGAAAAAGGCAAATTTATTTTTTTCAGAAATATACTGAGTGTACCATTTAAAAAAACCATCATTGATCGTATTTTTAAAACAAGAAAATTTGGAAAAGTTCTGACTCCGTAAAATTTTTGTAAGAATCCGTTTTATAGCCTTCTCCTTGTTATTAGCCAACTGAGATAAAGGAGTACCTGAAAATGCATTTTCTTTTCGCCCTGTAGCTCAGAAACTAAGATGCTATGATGGCCTTGTTTACTTAGCACCCTTTGTTCAATAAAAGTAGCTCCAGGTTTGCGAAAAGCGTAAGATTCTAGGTTTGTTCCAGCAGGCTGTCAGAAATATTTGCACCGGTTCAAATTCTGCGCACGTCAAATTTGTCGTTCCAGCAGTGCCATGTTTATAACGTACACAATTGTTTGTTGTTCTAGCAGTAGTTTTAAAATGTTGGAAACTGTCTGAAAAGTTTGCAAACTTTTCTTCAAACATTACTGACAATTTTTAACATAACTTTTCTTGTGATGACGTTTAAGCAATATGCACGCCTTGTTTATTTTCGTTCAGCAGAAAACTGTTGCCAACATTTCTGACTAATGTTTGTAACAATTTCGGCGTTTACGATTATTGCTAACATGTTTCAACATTCTGCTGGAACAAACCTAATATCTCTAATAATAACTGAGATACCCTACTGTTGCAATCTGTAATGGAACACCCTGTACAGTGGGTCAATTAAAAAAAAATAAAGTTTACCAACTTTAATTTGTATGGCCCTATGAAAAACAAAAAAAATACAAATACTTTGTCTCTTAGGAGGATACTTTATAGACTTATACAGGGTTGCTGTATAATATGGTATATAAGTTCTAATAAGCCAGTAAAATTAAAGATTTTGCATAATTCCTATACAGCAAAAGCAATTTTAGCCCAAAACCGCAGATGTCGGAATAATGGTGTTTTTGCAGAAAACGTTAGCCGTTAGCGGTTATACAGTATGTCCACGGATGGACTTTAAATGGGACAAATGGACTAAAAATTTAAATGTTTACAGGAAAGTCGTATGGGGCAAGTGCTTTTGCTTCTTAAAAAAGTGAGATTTACATTGACAAATTTGCTTTGTTTTGTACAGAGGTTTAAAAAGTAGAAAAGTGTGAAAATGAACCAAGAGAAAACTGTCTTTATTTTTAATAATTTAGAAAAATGTCAAATAGAAAAGGTTTTTTAGATTTAAATAGGGGCCCTAAATCTGAAATTTTACCAAAAATAAACTGTTTTTTTGGGTTATTTTTTTAATTAATGTTTTACCTTTTTTACCTATATGTTAAATAACAATATGCATTTTTTAAACCAAAAAGAAAAAAAATAAAGTAAAGTGCCAAATGTTTTACTTTGTTGGATTCGCTTTAAATACTGCATTTAAAATATTATAATAGTCCTACTTTAGTTTAAGGATAGGAAAAAAAAATTCCTTCTAATAAAAGTTTTAAAAGATAAAAATTATTTCGTATTTTGTAAAAGTAAGTGAAGTTTGAGTAATGATTTTAGAATGTTTATAGCATTCAGGATCATATTTACTTTAAAAGAAAATTTGACAAAATGTCGTTTAAAAATATTGTGTTTCAGCATAAACTGCTCAGTAGCATTCAAAACAAAAAAATATACAGGGTGTTCCATTTAAACAATCATTTCTGGTAAGCAGAAAAGGTAAAAGCTTTTATATACACCTAAAGATGACTTTTCATTAGTCACACAACTTTACAAAATTTTGTCGAGTATCAATAATGAGATAAAAAAGATGGCAGCCGAAAAGTGATCTAAGGGTGCACCCGGTATATTAGGATAACCGTTGATCTGATAAACTTATTTAAAAACACAAGATTTGGTAAAAAGTTCGTAAAAATTACCTTAGGAAAAAAACCGCGGTTAGAGTGAGGTAAGACCGTAAGCGTGATATTATTTTATTTCGTGAACCGTGACCTGAAGCGTGATCTGAACTATATTAGAGAATTATTGTAAGCTGTATGTATTAAGCAGAATTATTACCGGCCTTATTTAAATAGTGCTTGTTCCCATAATTTAAGTGTGCAAATTATGTTAACAGTAACATTAACCCAAAAAAAGGGAAACATGTTTAGTAAACTTTCTTTATTCTTTTGTGTTGTAGGGTTTTGTTAACGACTGAGAAATGCATTTAAAAAAGCAGGGTTTTAAGTATTTTACCTCTAAAAACTTTTCGATTTTATTGGTTGGCAGCCATTCGTTGGACGAACAGTTACAGAGTTAAAATAAGACCAAAATAAGGCACGACCTAAAACCAACATATTATGTAAATAAAGCCAGGCACTATACCTATTAAGGGAATGTCAAAATAGAATAGGTATTATTAGTATAGTATATAATATTATTGAACACCTAGTACAAAAAGTATACATTTTGGAAATTTTAAAAATATACATTTTGGGAAATTTAAATATGGTGGGTTACATTGGGAAATTTGGTACATAAAACAATGCGTGAAGTGTCAAGGTTTAAAAGTAGAAATCAAACAATTTTCTAAGTTTACTCTTATAATAATAAACAAAAACTTGATAAACAAGCAGAGTTGCCTAGAAATGCAAAACAAATACTGAAAAATTTAATATTTAAAGAGAACAAAATTTAAAACGGGGATTGATTGTTTATTAGATAAGAAAGAGTTAGTAAAGTCAAGTAAAGAGTTAAAGTTTGAGTTAAGCCCCGTACGGGCTATCCCTAGGGATATGCCCGTACTAAATTCTAATTAGTTCAATAAGTTAAGTTGGTTTTAATGCAAAGAGTTAGTTGTGATGGTCACAGGTCTCATGGTCCCAAAGAAGATAGTTCCATATGGTACATTTGCCCAAGTGACGTAAAGTAGTATTCAGAAATTTTACAACGTCACATATGGTGGAGGCACTTATTTTACTCTGCAATAATTCTCTATTGTCTGTGCATTCGTTCTTAATGACAACAATGCCTATTTATTGGTTCCGTAAAACCTTTAACCACCGAGATCCGGTTATTTTGATCATAGGCGAGGTCTTTCCCGGAATCATGGCTTGTAAAAAGTGCATGTCTTAAAACAAACAAAATATTGAGGTTTAAATTACGACACCGGTCAAATTTACCGGTAGTTTGTGGTTACGTAAAAATTATTAAATATACATTTATTTTTAAATCCTTGAGTTTTTACATTTATAAATTGCGTATAGATTGTAATCTGAGGCCCATAATAAGTGGAAAATATTAGAATTACCATCATGAGGAAACTTTGCCAAAACGGGCGAAAGAAGTGGATTCTGATGGTTGCAGAGATCGACGTCCACGAATAAATAATAAAAGTCGCTACAAATGGTTAAAAAGGTTCTTTCGTTTCCAAAAATACACTTACGCTAAAACGTACCACTTTAAAAAATCTTATTAACCATATTTTAAATGATTTTTAATGTATTCTGGTAAACATTAATTATTTTTTTCTCTGATAAAAAAACGCCGTGCTGTAGTTTTTCTTTCATGTCTACCAATGTTTATTGGCACATATGACAAAAATTGTATCAATATCAACTATTTTTTAAACAAAAAATACTTAAAACTGTTATAAATGCATATCAAAAACATGTAAAAAGTTATCCGTAACATTATTAATAAAAACATTTTTGTTATTCATACTAGGTAAAAAAACCGGTCAAAATGACGGTTAGTCTGTGGTTACGTTGCAGAAACGGCACCTCTGTGGTTAAGGGTTATACTAACATATCCTATTACCGTATTTATGTTAAAAAGCAGTTAAATTTACCCAGTTTAATTTCCATTGTTGTTTAATTGAAATAAAATCTCTTTAATTTACAAGAATATGAAACTTAATTAGGTTGCAAAACATGCTTCTTTAAGCATAAATGGCGGCTTTATTTTAGTGCTTTTCCAGATCCTATTACTTTTCTAAGCTTATGTGAATAAAGCGATTGCATTAAAAGAGGAATTTAATTTCACGCTATTCTTTTTCTGTTGTTTTAACTTTTAACCTAATAAAAATAAACCTTGTCAGTAAAGAAAATACAAATACAGGGTATTTCACAACCTATTTGACAAACTTTAAGAACTAATTCTACAAAAAAAAAGTAGAAAAAAACTTCCCATAAAGGTATGTCCTAAACGTCTTAGTTTTAAAACTGCTGGGTTTTAAATTCAAAAAAATGTTTTTTTTTTTGTAATAACTTTAATGCCATTTCAGATATTAAAAAAATTGGGACACGTCTTCTATGCACCAGAAGACATTTTTTAGCATACAAGGAAAAAATTTACCAGTGTCGTCCATGAGACGTTTATGATCAATATTTATATTGTTTAATCCAAAGTCGGTCTATATAAGGTCACGACATTCGGCCATATTGCTTTGACGTGTTATGACGTCACATCTCCCATTTTTCGGCCATGTTGTTCAGTGTCGAAGATATACAGTTTATTGTATTAGTAAAACAACCGTTTATACAACAGATATTAATTATTATTAAGTTGTAAATTCTTTTACTTTAAATAAAAAACATTTGGAATTACATCTTTCAACAAATATCACTACCAAAACAATGCAAAATGAAATGAGCAAATTCTAGACGCCACTGGATTGATCATCAGCTTTGATTTTACCCAGTCTTGCCAACTTTTCTCCGTGGAGTGCGCTTCCTTGCGTCCCAGACCTCGAACCGCCTAAAAGTTGAGGATATGTCGCAACCTTATAAATATAAACTAACCTTGGTTTAATCAAGCTTTTCAGGTAAAATTTAGTTGTGTATCAGCACGGTTTGTGGGTCTTAATTTATTTTATGTCACGTTATATGATTTTAAGGGTATTTATTACAAATTGTGCTTTTAAATTTTTGAAAATAGGTATAAATTTTCTTTGAAAAAGGTAATAAACAACGAATATCTTTAATCCTTAGTAGACGCGCTTAGGTCAAATTGACCCCCATCTTTGTTAATTTTTTAATACTTTTAAAATTTTTTACACTTATTTCTTAAGGGGAATAACGTTTGTTTTAGTTTAATTTTATGTTTTTAGGCCAAATTTAAAAATTCTGTTAGAGGTAAATAGAATGTAAAAGATTATACATTTTCAAATTTGAATATTAAGGGTCTAACTTCGATCCCCATTTTTGGGTTAATTAATAAATTATTTTTTAATTGAGCAACGTATAAAGTATACGCAGAAATAATAAAATTCAGTTTTTGCCTTGCGACAGCGACTTCAATCAAAATTATGATTTTATACAAGTACTTTTCTGTTTTTAGCAATTTGTTTTATTTAATTATTTATAAATTGAAATAAAATGCTCCCAATTAACAATATAATTAAGCAGTTTAAGAAAAATACAAAAAAAGTGATTGTCGGATGTTTACGGTTGATTTACCCCCACCAATTAAGAAATGGCACACACCTGCGACTGGTGATTGTGTTCAGCGACCAAAAGAGCTCGTCAAAGTTTTATTTTATTCTTGCTTAACGTTGGTAAAAAGGACGTGCTTGGTTAAAAGTATGGATTTATTTATAATTTTTTGTTTCAGTACGCTCTTTTTGCGTAACATTTTTGTGTCTGAATCAATACTATCAGCCAAATATCTTGCGAACTTTCACCGGTTTAATGGTTAACCTAACACAGCGGGATTACTCGTCATGCGCATGAGAGGTTGTTTTTGCGGCTTGCTATTGGCTGTTATAAATGTCAAAACTCTTGACTTTTACATGTTCAATATGACTGATGTTTTGTAATTGTTGTGGCTGTATATTTGTTTTGTGTTTTATTCGGTTTGATTTTACGTGTGACCTGTGTTATAGATATAAATTATTGAAACAAAATTTGTGGAAATTTATGGGTTTTTTAATAAATTATTTTTTAAATTATTTACGTTGTTTTTTTTTTTGAATAAAAACAAATTAACACTTTATCTAGGATTTATTTATGTAACAAAAGATTATATACATTAATATTTTATATACATCCGTAAAATATATTTAATGAATATCTTGCTGGAGGTAAAAGCACAATGAACCAATAGAGGATTTCTGTGTGCGTCACTCTCTCTAATTTGCTTGAACTGTAAAAGTCAGACAAATGATCGGTTTAAAAAGTATTAATAGTGATAAAAATTATACTAAAGCGAAAAAATAAAAAGGCCTAAACACTTAAAAAACTTAATAACTGACCCAGTAAGGTACAAACCAAGATATAGAGTGTGTCTACTTAAGTTCGTACCATAAGGCAAACTTATTAATAATTTTACGAAAAAATTTAACCATTCAATAATAATTGTTTTCAGTGGTAGGTATATGAAATATCTTAAAAATATAAATTTATATTAAGAGGAAAGTACACTTATTTTTGTCAATATTGAAAATTTGTGGAAAAAAGATATTTAGGATTAGGATTTTTTTCTGCAATAACGAGCATTTTTGAGCTTATTTTACAAAAGTATTTTATTTCAAAATAAGTATCCAGTAATGTGGAAACTTAAATTTTCATTGTTAATTAAAACCTACAATCTTATCTGCTTCCTCATACCTAAAAAAACAAGTATGTAGATATCGAATAAAATGGACCAAGCACAGTGGCCTATAGAAACTAAAATCCTACTACGCTTTTCTTAGTATAAGTGGGTAATATTAACTTATAGACTATATTACCTTTCAACTAAATAGGGTCAACATAAATCTAAAATTTATTTGGTTGGTAAGTTTGAGCATGCTATTTTTATATATTTCTTAAAATTATACACTTCTTTTACATTTAGTACCATTTTTTATGCTAAATAAGTAATCTCGCAATAAAAGTTTAGTTTTCAAGAAATAATTCTATTTAGATTTTTATTTTAAGTTCTCATTTCCCTAAAATTTATATCCTATACATTTTCCACATTAACCTATTCCAATCTAAGAAAAAATAGTCTTCTACCAAATAGATTTTAATACACCATTAGCACTAAATTACTAATATTTAGTCATTAAAATATTAATAAATTTCAGTATAAACCACATTTTACACTTTTTATTAATGGTTTATGTATATTTACTCAATAAATCAATGTTTTTAAAATATACCGCCGATTTTGACATTGGGAGTGCGTATGCGCATGCCCTGCCATCCCGCAGACCCTTTCTTCACATTGTGCCACTTTTCGAAACGGCGATTGATCCTCTATCCTTGTCTATTCTCTTTGAGATACACATGAACATACAATGCATGCCTGACATAACAAATCGCCCATGATAAAAGAATATCTAGTCGAAACCCTAACAAATTCTACAATACAAAAATCCAAAATTTAATTCTAACACAAAATTTAACTAATATAAAAGTAAATTACAACATAACACATAAACCGTTGTATCACAGATAGATACCAAGAACAAATACCGCCATAAGTCTTTAGGCAAAATTATAATAATAAAGGGATTATACAATACACTTAATGCCATACATATTTAATGCCATTTGGATTCCATTACAAAATGTAATATAATATTATAATAAACAATAAAACGTAATTTAAAAGCGAACTAAGCATCAAATTAATAAATAAATAAGGAACTACACTATTGAATTCGGTAAGGACACTTAAAGCTTATGCGGAAAGTGTCAGACAATAAGTACTTCGCATTTCAGTGTCTCCAAGCCTAAGCATGAAGCACCATTTATAATTGTATTGTAGACACTGTGAAATCGTTATTATTATTATATATTAAAACTAAGTTGATAAAATGTGCGTACCGATAAAACTTGAAAAGGAGTCCCGATACGATAAAGGGACTTATATAGTGTGATAGCCCTTTATCCCCCTCGAACAAGAAAGTTCCCGTTTTACCCTAAAGGGAGTATTTTTAAAGATATAAGGACTCTTCCAACCCTTCAACTTGGAAATTAAGTATAGTGGCGACATCTGTTGTCGAGTATTTGAACTTCATTCAGAACAACGGTTATTTGGGTCTCATATCAACTCCCGAGCGAAGCCGGGAATCATAGCTAGTATATAATAAAACTAAGTTGATAAAATGTGTGTGCCGATAAAACTTGAAAAGGAGTCCCGATACGATAAAGGGACTTATAAAGTGTGATAGCCCTTTATCCCCCTCGAACAAGAAAGTTTCCGTTTTACCCTAAAGGGCGTATTTTTAAAGATATAAGGAGTCTTCCAACCCTTCAACTTGAAAATTAAGTGTAGTGGCGCCATCTTTTGTGCGAGTATTTGAACTTTATTTAAAATAACGGTTATTTGGGTCTCATATCAACTCCCGAGCGAAGGCGGGAATCATAGCTAGTGTAATTATAAATAAAAAGCTTTAAAGAGAAAAAAAGAGAGATGAAAGTTACATACATACATACTAGTAAAAGCGTGTTAAAAAAGATGTAAACCAAATTGACCAAGTCACAAACGTGTTTATTTTGTAGCTTTTTTAAAAATTTTAGATGGTACCTTTATATATGATTTTATAAAAATCCTAATGGACTATTGTCTTAATTTGTGCGTATTTATTTATTTATTTTTAATTTGGGCAAAAAAATAAATTAGAAAAATCCTTTTAACCTTTGGGATGCGTGCCAAAGTGCCCCTTTGAGCTTGCACGACTGGTTTTTGGAAGTCCTACACTCCTACACGTCTGTTCGTTATTCCGTTTTGTTTTCCGCGTGGGATTGTATGTTGTGATTTTTTATTTTAACTGACAGGTACAATGGTTACCATTCTTTACGTGCTTGGAGTTTAGCCTTAGAAAATTAGAGAAAAACAAAGAGTTTAATCAATAGCTGGTAAAGAAAATGTTCAATGTAAATATTTTAAATAGTTTATTAAATAAATAATTTTATTTATAATATGTTTACTTTTTTATTACTTCTGTATTTTAATAACTCAATTTAATATTATCAATAAGTACTATAAAGTTTATTTAAATAAAGAAAACTCGTAAAACAGTGCTTTAGGCATTGGTACCGAGAATATACTTATAAAATTGAAATTGTTATACACAAAAAACAAGAGAAAAAGGTCGTTTTTGTTTTAAATCTATACCTTAAAAATATTCAAGCTGGGTGAAATTCGAAAAGAAAATTGAAAAATATTTTTTTAGTAGAAAACAAATCGAGGGAGGACGAACATGCGCACTTAAAAGCCGTGGCAAAATACAAACACCGGCACCCCGTGCTCTCCGTCTGCGGTCTGACCGTGACGCTCATTAGCTGTACTTCTAACGGAAAACCAGGACCGCGTCGACAAATTCTTTCCTATAATGCGGATAGTCTGTTTGGCACCAGGCGCGTTCACCCACGATTTGCTTGCGTACAACCCCGTTTTTTCGCCCATGAAATGTTACTATTGTTTCGCGCAACATTGGAAATCAGTGGTTTTAAAACCCGGAGTTGTAGCTCCATTATTTTTAATTTTAGTTTAATGTTGAAAGCTGGGTTCCGCGCACAGTGTCGCTTGCCCTCCGTCGCTACTTATTGTTCCATACAGAATAATCTTTTAATAATATTAAATAATAATTTTAAAATCTGAATAAATTATAGTCATCTAGAAACTTAAAGAAAAAGTGTTTTTTTTGTAATTTTCTAACCTATTTTTGTTAAGGTTAGAGATTTTATAACGAATAAAGCTTATAAAAATTAGTTAATTACCAATTTGAATAGCTTTAGCAAAAACAAAGTTAACAAATTTTCACCAAAGAAACTAGATTTCTGTATGTGTCTAGATATTAGGATATTTTATTTCGATTTTAAAATGAATATTTAATATTTAAAACAATATATTTTCTAATGCACACTTTGTTTGACGGCGGTAGGCCAGCGCCAAAACGGCCTCGCGGAACCTATTTTTTAACTTCAAATTAAAATTATTAATAATGGAGCCTAGACATGTTCTACCAAAATTTTTTTCTCTTTTAAAATTCTTTTTGAACTTTACCTAGCTTTTTTTTATTGCTACAAAACAAAGATGCCCCTATTTTTTGTTTATAATAATTGCAATTTTTAAGTGCGGATTATTAATGAATTTTCCTTTCTTAGAACTTTATTTGAAATCAAAAATACCAACAACGATATATTTACGATTACAAGATCCAAAAACACTTCTTGACCAGACTATTTTGAAGATATGGTAATTGTCTCGAAAGTGGAAGCAACATCGATTTCAAAGAAATTTGCCATATGGGACTGTTTTGGGGCACTGATTACAAATCTGAAAGAAATTTTTTTTTCCGAGATATCCATCATTAAAGATAAAACCAAACTTATCCATTTTTTACTATATTCCCCTACCCCCTTCTTATTGCACACAGTTCTTGATTTAAAGCTAAAGTGGCCCACAATATTTAATTTTCACCTTTTAAAATCCCTTTTTTATGTATATTACACTATTTATCAAATAAATTGCAAAGGTTCCTTTAAAAACACAGCAAATCATGCATACACTGCTTCAGCGCATCCACCATAACTTGCTACGATTGAAAATGAAGCTTTGCAATTTAATTTAAAAAAACGTGTTAAAATACGTAGAAAATGAGATTTTTAAAGATAAAAATTAAATATTGTGTCCCACTTTCACTTAAAATTAAAAATCCTGTGCAAAAAAAAGAAAAATAAAGTTAGTTTGAATTTCACTTTTGATTATCGATATCTCGGAAACGAAAACCCCAAAAATCTTATATATGCCAAATTTAGTCAATATCGAAGTTGCTTTCACTTGCAATTACCAAAGGTATTATGTACTAATAATAAAACAAGCCCACAAAAAAATAAGTAGTGTGTGCTGGGTGTGAACCCACCCAGTCGGGCGTATTTTTCCCCATGAACACGAATCTAAAGTCAAAACTGGATCTCAAACTGCAAAAACCTAGTTGCGGGGGCCAAGGAAACACTAGCATTTTTTTATTAAAAGGGGGTCATGAAGCACCTCATATTAAAGACCCTTTGATAATCTATTTACCGGATGGTCTTCTTGTTGAGTACACGCCTGGAAAGAATGGGACCGCTTCGGTCCTGGTCCAGGTACGAGCTGACCCTGTTCAGCCCTATTGACCCTATGAACTGGCCGATCGCCTGAAACAAAATAAAGAAAAACCCCCAAAACCCAAAAACTCTAATTAATTTTTTAATTAGAGTTTTTGGGTTTTTGGGGGTTTTTCTTTATTTTGTTTCAGGCGATCGGCCAGTTCATAGGGGTCAATAGGGCTGAACAGGGTCAGCTCGTATACCCTGGGACCAGGACCGAAGCGGTCCCATTCTTTCCAGGCGTGTACTCAACAAGAAGACCATCCAATAAATGAATCCGCCTAACCAATATAGAGCATATCTCCAATCTATTTACCACCACATTGTTTTTAAAAATCGGCCCAACCGTTCCAGATTTACAAGCCAATACCATTAAAACCACACTGTAAAGTATTTAAGCCTAATTTCAAATGGCTGTAAATCTGAAACGGGTATGCTGATTTTTAAAAACAAAGTAGCGTTAAGTAGAGGATTTAAAGGCCTTTAAAATAAGGTGTTACATAACCGCCTTTCAATAAAAAACATTGCTAGTGCCCCCGCGACCCTCGCAATTCGGTTTTTTGCAGTTTAACCCCCAGTTTTGACTTTAGATGTGTTTTCAGCGAAAAAAATATACCCGACTAGGTGGGTCCGACAACCAGCACAGACAATTTATCTTTTTGTGGGCCTGTGTAATCTATTAGTTATTATTGGTAGGTGGTAGAGGAGCTTTCCTCGCCTGAGGAGGTACCACCCCACTCACCCTTTAAAGGACCCGTGAAGTCTTAACGGACGTTTCGGGTTCTGGGTGTGTGAATCAGTTTTCCTTCTTCCCTCTTTTTCTTTTCTTTTTTTCCTTTTAACCCCCAAACTATGTACAAAAAATGTACAAAATGGCGGCACACCCGGAAGTAAAATATTCTGGAGGTAAAATACCCCTCCATCTCCGGGCGAGGGGTGCATCCGGGAGGCCTTCATCGAGTTTTATTTCTTTTGCAAACATATGTGGGCTTAATCCCAATATAAACTCCGTTCACCATCATCTTCAGTCATCTAAGCCCCACATACTGTTTCTAACGGAAACACAAATAAGTTCTAAATCTTCAACCAGCCACCTTCTCTTTCCAGGCTACGAACTTATTTCGTCTTTTCGCCCACATGGTGGCGTATGTGCTTACGCCCGCAACGATCTGGCTTGTGCTTGAGTTTCCAATCTTGAATCGGGTAGGCCCGATATCCTTTGGCTCAAACTCTCCCTTAGGTCTTCAACTAAATTTATCTGCTGTTTGTACCGGTCCCCATCAAATAATTCCTATGTCGAATTCTTTGACTTTCTTTCAACAAAGATCGATAGCATAATTTCTCAGTTTCCATCGGCTAAAGTATTCGTGCTTGGCGATGTGCAATGTCCATAATAAGGATTGGCTGAGCTCTTCAAAAACTGACCCCCAAGACAGAGCAGCCGAAATCTTCGCAGTCAGTAACTCTCTTTCCAACCTTATTATGAAACCCACCTACTATCCTAGAGTCCCAAATCATAGTTCAAATCCCCTAGATCTCTTTCTTACTACAAACCCCGAACTCTATCAAACATCTGTCACAGCACCCCTAGGTCGCTCAGATCATGGCTTAGTTACTATATCTTACCCTGCACATCCCGAGGTAAATGAATACATGCCACCACGCACCATATGGCACTACAACTCAGCCGACTGGGATGGCCTAAGGGACTTTTTCGCCACTTACCCTGGAATTCCATCTGCTTTTCTTCTCGTGATCCTTCTCAAATTTGCAATCAACTAACTGAATTAATTCAATTGGGCATTAAAACCTATATTCCACACACCATCAAGAACCCCAAACAATCCAATAATAAACCCTGGTTTTCCAAATCTTGTGATAAAGCTAGAATTTTAAAAGTTCAGGCTCACAAGAAGTTTCTACAGATATCTCTTTCGCAGGATCTTAATTTAATATTGGATTGGGGCGCCAAAAATCTCGTCCATTTTAATGCATCCAAAACACAATCATGTTCCTTGTCGCGAAAAGAGTTATCAAATACTCATCCTCTACTTATGAGCGGTCAAGTTTTATAGAGCAAAGACACTTCAATCTTGTGGGCGTCACGTTTAAAAGTAACCTTAACTGGCATAAACACATTGTATCTATAGCCACGGCAGCTTCAAAAAAGCTTGGATTTCTCTTTCGAGCCAAAAATTATTTTTCCGCTTCTAATTTATACACTTTATATGTGTCCCAAATCCGACCTCCCTTGGAATATTGTTCTCATATCTGGGGCATGGCATCCCCCACAACCCTAAGCATTTTTGATTCTATTCAAAGAAGAGCTATTCGTCTCATTAATGATCCTTCACTTACGGAAGGGCTTCCCTCTCTTGCCCACCGTCGGGCTGTGGGGGATTTATCGCTTTTTTATATGTACTTCCATGGCTTCTGTTCTGAAGAATTGTCCAGTATAGTTCCTCCACTCACGGTTCCCAACAGAGAAACTCGTGGTTCCGCGCATATGCATCCCTATACGGTCCAACTGGACAGGCCCCGATTTTCTCACTTTGTTCGTTCTTTTATCCCTAGAGTTTCTAGATTGTGGAACCTGCTGCCCGCGGAGGTCTTTCCTAACCCCCAAATCTTGAAGTATTTAAGTCCCGTGTCAACAAACTCCCTCTAACCTCGCTTAAGACACCCACGGTACGTTAGTATTTAGGATTTTAGCCTTCGTGGTTTGTCCAAAGATAAAAAAATAGTTTTTTTTTAAACTGATTACGCATTTTTCTCCTCTGTTTTTTACATCTACCAAAATTTCGTACTTTTTTCTCTAAAAACTTTTGCGACAACCGACCATACCATACGAAATTTCCGAACTTTGTAAACTTAATATTTAGACGCAGAAAAAGATATATGAGGTTCCCTTGCTGCTCGAAGTTTTCGTTATTAGTTTTACTGTCATATTTTAAATTCTGAAAGTTAGAGCTATGCCTGCCAAACTTCTGGCGGTTTTTATCTTTATGTAATAGGAATATTTATTACCATAGAAATATGTTGGGGATTTAACGTCTTGCTTGGCTGAAATAAAAGGGAGTTTTTGTTGCGTTTAAACATATGCTAGCTAGAGCGTTTAAGGCATAAGTGGCAAACCGGTCGATTGCGACTATAGGGAATTCAAATTGAGGAGCAGCAGTGTTGCAATTTGGGCAATCAGCTAATAAAATTGGGTATCCAGATCAAAAGTGTTAAAAAAATTTTCCACATTTACAGAAAAATACAATTTTGGGTGTGTGTCTCGGCTAGAAGCACGCACTTTTAAAAACAAGAAACATTAAATTTTAGACAAAATATTAGGCGTCATAGTCTAAAAACCTAAATTACACAAAGAGTGTTACCAGGTAACGTTCCGCGAAATTTTATATAAAGTTTCAAAACGTAATTTCTTGAATATTTACATTTAAACTGCAGGCATAACAAATCCGACCTTGCACATTTTGCTTCATGGCAGAATTGTTTACGGAATCTATGATGACAACCAACACTTAGCACAAATAGTAGACTGAGTTTTCTTGTATTTATTATTTATTTATTTAATAAATTATAAAAATGAATTAAAAAACACGATACTAACTGCCACAACAAGAAGAAAAACTTGACCATCAATTGTCATGAACTCTTATACTAGTTTAATATACTAAGTGACATAGAAATCCGAACACCCAGTTTAAATGGTTTTATTTTAATAAAATTTTGTATAAGTACTTAATGAAGCATAATAAGTAAATGATAAAAATTTCAAGATGATTGCATTGGTTTAAAGCCCTTTTACATTTAATAATGTGTGGATGCAACCCGATGTGTTACGCATTCTCCAACGCGCCTAGGCATGCTTCTGATCAGGTGGTCAATGTCCTCCTGTAATATCTCATTCCAGGCAACCATCAACTCCTCTCGAAGTACTTCTAGAGTCTGAGGAGGACGTTGCAAATTGAGCAATCTCCTACCCATCATATCCCACACGTGCTCAATTGGGGATAAGTCGGGAGATCTTGGTGGCCATGGTAACAATGTGACGTCCTTACGTTGAAAGAAGTCTTTTGTGACTCTTGCAACATGTGGTCGGGCATTATCTTGTTGGAAAGTTGGATTTGCCAGAGTGTCAAGATAGGGTAAAAAATGGGGTTCTACAACTTCTTGGATATAACGCTGCACGTTCATGTTACCTTTGATGAAGATTAAAGGTGACCTGGAGCCATAAGCTATAGCACCCCAAACCATAACTCCAACAGTGTGATGAACATGTCTTTTAAAAAATATATATATTTTTTTTTTTTAATATTTAACACACCATAGTTCAAAAACTAAGACATTTAAGACATATGTTTGTATAAAGTTTTTTTCTTATTTTCTGTTGTAGAATCGCCCCGTAAAGTTTTTCGGTTAAGTTACTGGACACCCTGTATGTTTGTAGGTAATTTGATTGAAATTGATGAAAACTTTGATGTCTATTGGTGCCTTAACGGTGAGGTTTATCGACTTTAATACAGAGTACCTTATTTTTTAAGTTTTTGATTGTCTATAAAATGGCGCCCCCAGCTTTGCGATATCTGTTAAAATGAAAAAGTTATGATGTAAATAAATTTTAAGTTTTGGTAAAGTGCCCTCAGCCGGTATTTAAAAAATTACTTTTGTCTTAAAATTTTAGAATCTGCAAAGCTCGATTTGTGTGCCAAATATCAACTGGATTGTTTAAAAAATAAATGCAATATGGCGAAAAAAACAAAATATAAATTGAACTTTGACGGCTTGTAACTCGAAAACGAATGACATTTTGAAAAAAATTATATAAAGCTCTACCCTTATTTTGTCAAGTAGAATAACCCTCCTTAAGTTTCGTTATCGATTTTTAAATCATCCTGTACATATTTTAAATAAAAATCTCTGCAGATACCAGATTACTGATTAAAATTTAAATGGCCTTTAGCGTATACGATATAGGTAAAAATTAATTAATATTACATAGCAAAAAACTTCCTTTATTTTTAAACAGAAAAAAATTAAAAATTTATTTAAAATTAAAGTTATGTCATATTTTAAAAGCAGAACCTTCCATTAACAAATTTAAAATAATTTTTATTCTTAAAATTTTACTAAAATTAAGTTACTTAAAACATAAAACGTTAGTATAGATATTGATTGATTGATTGATTAGGCTAAAATTTAAGAGTTTATTTATTGCTGTCACTAATTTGTAGTGCGTAGTCTAAAAGTCAGGACACCCTTCCTAATTTTTAAATTATTCGGTATTTTTTTATAAACATCTGACGACACAAGCCATTTTGTAGGTAAGAAATAACAGATATATGTAAATGTAAAACTGAGAGCTGGGCGACATTAAAAAAAAATAAATTGGGGTGTTGTTGTTCATCATTTTAAAGCTCCTGAAGTACTGCATAACCCTAGAATACAAAGTCAATACCTTAAACCACTACAAAATTGCGGTACTTTATAAACTTCCTGTATACTTGATTTAAATGGCCACATTTCCGAAACTAATGAGATTAGATACACTAAATGTGGTATTATCTTAAAGGTTTGTCAAGTACCTTTTAATTGGTGATATAATATTCGAGGTGCGTCAAAAAATATGCTTTTTGTCGTCCTATCCTATATACTATTACCTATATAACCATTAAGAAGATCTTTTAAAAAGCATTTAGAAAATGCCACTTAAGGTATATCTAGGTTTATTAGTTTCGGAAATATGGCTTTT
Organism: Listronotus bonariensis; assembly: GCA_014170235.1. NCBI lineage: Eukaryota > Metazoa > Arthropoda > Insecta > Coleoptera > Curculionidae > Listronotus > Listronotus bonariensis. Next base: position 21,366 of record JACEGR010009037.1, read on the forward strand.
CAAATTAGGTATTCAGATTTATGAAAGTACCGTTTTTTTATCTTTGGACAATACACGAAGGCTAAAAGCCTAAATACTAACGTACCGTGGGTGTCTTAAGCGAGATAAGTTTGTTGACACGGGACCTAAATACTTAAAGATTTGGGGGAAAGGAAAGCCCTTTACGGGGAGCAGGTTTCACATTCTAGAAGCTCTAGTGATAAAAGAACGAACAAAGTGGGAAGTTCGGGGCCCATTCAGTTGGACCGTATAGGGATGTATACGCGCGGCACCACGAGTTTCTCTGTTGGGAACCGTGAGTGGAGGAACTATACTGGACAATTCTTCAGAGCAGAAGCCATGGAAGTACCTATAAAAAAGCCATAAATCCCCCACAGTCCGACGATGGGCAAGAGAGGGAAGCCTTTCTGTAAGTGAAGGATCATTAATGAGACGAATAGCTCTTCTTTGAATAGAATCAAGAATGCTTAGGGTTGTGGGGGAAGCCATGCCCCAGATATGAGAACAAAACTCCAAGGAAGGTCGGATTTGGAACACATATAAAGTGTATAAATTAGAAGGGGAAAAATGCTTTTTGGCTCAAAAGAAAAATCCAAGCTTTTTTAAAGCTGCAGTGGCTATAGTTACAATGTGTTTATGCCAGTTAAGGTTAATTTTAAATGTGACGCCCACAAGATTCTAACAAATAAAGATATTTACTTTATGTTCTAGGGTTATAAAGTACCGTCGGAGTCTTCAAAATAATGTACCATCGTCCAAAATACCTGGGACAAAGAAATTTCAATTTATCTCCTGGTCTATTAAAATATTATGTTTTGAGGTTGTCAAAGCAATGTTATTTTGTTACAGCCACGTCAAAAAAATTTTACATAAAAGAAATGCATTTTTTTATGATCAGAAGACACTTTTCTCACTCTTCATGTCCAAATTCTTGTTTTGGGCAGGATGGTACCCCAAGAACCATTTTTCTTTTATTTTTTTTTATTTTTTGCATAAAATATAATTTATAATATCTTTCTAACGTCTTTAAATTTTTTTCGTCCTTATCCTGACTGTAGACTTACACTGTTAAACATCTCTGCGGCATCCTTAACACGCGCTAAGTAATGATAAAAAGCGTAATTTTTAGCAAATTAAATTATTTTGGTATTTTTTTTAAGAATTAAAAAAAATATAAAAAACATAAAACTAATCTGCGTTTTTTTTTTGTCTAAGGTCAAGGGTTTTGCAAACTTTTTGGTTAAATATTATGTTCTGATTTATAAATGTGTCTCATTTTTCTTCATGAAGGTGAAGATTTTTTGCTCTCTGTATATTGTAAAAAATTTAATAACGTTAGCTATACAACCCTAAATATACGGTACAAATTAAATTTAACAAGCTTAAAAATTAAAACTAAATTTATTTAAAGTAGCGATATAAAGTTATGACAATACTGTGCAAAAATCGTGTTTTGTAGCAAACGTAAGGTGCCAATTGCTTGTCTTGATCAGCAAGTTTTAGTCCCTGGGCAAGTAATAAGATAAACTTTATGATAGGAACACTTTTAAAACCTTAAGGGGGAATTTCTTATGACAAATCTACCACGCTACTACCGCCATTTATGGGAGCGGCGCTTTAACTCAGCCTGTCAATGTCAAATATTTCGGGTACCGAACCCGTCACTTTTTTGTCGGGCAAGTTTACCACAATGTTTTTACATGAAATTTTTAAACATTGTGCCGAAAATTGTATGGGTGACAGTCACATGCAAAACTGGCAATGATTCACCCAACAAAACTTTGCCCTTAAAAATGACGCAGACCAGTGTAATTTTTAAAAAGATAGTAAAAAGGTAAAAGTTATATTACTGTTTCGTAAGATGGGTTTTTTGAGAGAAATGGAACACTCGGTTGTGTAATGTTCTATTTTTGGTATTATAAATATTGCATTTTTGCCCTAAAAACGAAAACCGAAACAAAATTACAATTAACTAATTTCGGGAAAAAAGTAAATACGGCTTTAAAAACCGGTTGCAAATTATCCACTTGATATTTCTCTTCATTTTCTCCCTTATTCACTTTACCCCAGTTTTTACCAAATGAACTCATATAACCTTAGAATATAAATAGCTAGTAAAAGAATAGACAAAAAAACACTTTAAAATTTTTGTGAATTACAAAAAGATAAAAATTGTACAATTAGGTTGGAAATAATAATATTGAAAGACAAACTGATATAGTCTATGATCCGGCATTAAGAAAATATACCCTCATCTGTTAATAAAATGAAATATTATTTTCTGGGCAGATTTTAATGTAGTGAATGCAAGTGAGCAACATCCGCCAGCGTAGGTCTTCTACAATTAATAAATTAATTAATAGGTAACCAATGATCAGCGATGAAATAGCCTAGTTGATTAGGTAGCAGCATTAAGCAATGCATGCCTTGTCGACACTCTGGGTTCGTAACCCGCACTGGGTAACATTTTTTTCTATTTTTTAGTTCCTTGCCTATTAGCAAAATTATGTTTACCATATTTAATTGAATAAAATCAGGCTGGTACCTAACCACCTAAGCTTTTTCACCGATGATCATTGGTTTATGCAATTAACATGTAAGGGTAACAATTATAAATAAATTAACTATTAATTAATTAATTAATTATTATTAATTGTAGCAGACCTATGCTGGCAGATCTTGTTCACTTACATTCACTACATTAAAATCTGCCTAGAAAATATTATTTCATTTAATTAACAGATGAGGGTAATTTTCTTAATGCCGGATCTTAGACTAATACTTTATCGGGTGTCAAGTCACATGTTTATACCCTCCTAAACTATTTATTTTTTTATGGTATTGTGACGTTATCATCACTTTACGTCACTTGGGCCTATGTACCATATGGAACTATCTTCTTGGGACCATGAGACCGGTGGACCATCACAACTAACTTTGCATTAAAAACCAACGTAACTTATTGAACTAACTAAATTTAGTACGGGCATATCCCTAGGGATAGCCCGTACGGGGCTTAACTCAAACTTTAACTTTTTACTTGACTTTACTAACTACTTCTTATCTAATAAAAAACAATCAATCCCCGTCTTAAAATTTTGTTCTCTTTAAATATTAAATTTTTAAGTATTTGTTTTGCATTTCTAGGCAACTCTGCTTGTTTAATGTTTTTGTTTTATTATTATAAGAGTAACCTAGAAAATTGTTTGATTTCTACTTTTTAAACCTTGACACTTCACGTATTGTTTTATGTACCAAATTTCCCAATGTTAAGTACCCAATTAAAATTTAAATTTCCCAAAAATGTATATTTTTAAAATCCCCAAAATGTATACTTTTCTGTACTAGGTGTTCACATATGCCCCTTCCCTGAAAGCGTTTGACCCACAACGCTATTAGAAATCAGACAAATTTACTTTAAACCTTTAAAAAAAAATTAGCAATATTATCGAAAAACGATAGTTCCATATAGCTTACAAATATTTAAAACCTAACATTATGTTACTTATTATATAAATTATATTTATCGTAAATAATCTTAACGTTTTATTAAATTTTTTGTTTTTTCCAATTAATTTTTTTTCAAAAAATGCACGAAAAAATGTAAAAATAGTTTTTTTTCAAAAAAAAATTCATTTAGGTTATATTTAACATTATGACTCTTTTTTTTTTAATTTTAAAAATTCTTCCGGATAAATTATCTAAAATAATTATTTAAAAAGTTCTAGATATGTTTTTGTTGAAATAATTAATTCGAATAAGATTTTAGCTTAATTGTTAAAAACCTTTTTTAAGCTTTTCTTTAAGTAGGTACTTTAAATAAATATAGTTTTAACGGTAAGATTATTTATTAGACAAAAAATGACCTAATTATTGTTACTCATAAATTGTATTTTTTTTTATTAATCTTTAAGTTTACTAGATATTTATGTACTACACAAACAGCTAAATAAGCAAAAAAAAGTTTGTGTTATTTAAAACTGATCAGTTCCGTAACAATAAAAGTGAACTTGGCCTTGTCTCGTCAGCAAAACGTTGAACCATTAAAAAGTAATTCAATGACTTATTTAATATACCAGTGGGAAAGAAAATAATTAACTATGTTTTACATGTACTATTAATTAGGTGATTTTTTTCTATTTTATCTTTTGCTCTTTTTAAATTTATTGGATAGTTTAAAAACAAAAAAAATATCTCTTACATAAAAAGAAAATCAATTTTTTTTATATTCATACTTAGAAATTAACCTAATATTCCACATTCTTCTTATACTAGCCTTTATAAAAAAAAATTGCGTCCACCTTGCCTGCCTGTCCATGTCCTTGATGGTGCGTTCCATTGGCCATTTGTCCCGTACTTCTCCACGTACCATTGTCTGCCTTTCATTCCCATTTTCTTCTTCCACATCAGGTTACTGCAGCCTCATGCCAATTTCCCCATATCCTGAGCTTCCTCAGGGCCGCTAGATAGTCTTGTACCCCACCATTCAAGACCATAACTTCAGAGCTCTTCCCCATACTAGAGCTGCGGCTTCCAGTGCTAATGCAGCCTCATGCTGCTTCTAAACTCCGTCTTCACGACGTAACACAATAACTTCAACGCAAATAAATATTCTTCTTTAACAACTCTGGCTAACACCATTTAGCCATATTTCAAATCTGAAGATATACCTTATCTTCCTTTTCTTGTAGCTACGCTGCTACCTCCTTGCAGCTACGCTACGCACCATATTCTTTCCCCATCTTCGTCACTTCACACACATTTCTTCTCCGGGGAACGGGACGCCTTTACCATATATATGGCATTTTCTTCCACAAATACACTGAGGGGTAGGAAGGGCGTACCATGAGCGACTTTTCCTATCGCTTCACAAAGGGCACTGGAAGTGGGGCGGGCACAGCTTACCATAACCGACGTTTCACAAAGGTCACTGGGAACGGGGGCGCCTCCACCATATGTGACGTTATCATCACTTTACGTCACTTGGGCCTATGTACCATATGGAACTATCTTCTTGGGACCATGAGACCGGTAGACCATCACAACTAACTTTGCATTAAAAACCAACGTAACTTATTGAACTAACTAAATTTAGTACGGGCATATCCCTAGGGATAGCCCGTACGGGGCTTAACTCAAACTTTAACTTTTTACTTGACTTTACTAACTACTTCTTATCTAATAAAAAACAATCAATCCCCGTCTTAAAATTTTGTTCTCTTTAAATATTAAATTTTTCAGTATTTGTTTTGCATTTCTAGGCAACTCTGCTTGTTTAATGTTTTTGTTTTATTATTATAAGAGTAACCTAGAAAATTGTTTGATTTCTACTTTTTAAACCTTGACACTTCACGTATTGTTTTATGTACCAAATTTCCCAATGTTAAGTACCCAATTAAAATTTAAATTTCCCAAAAATGTATATTTTTAAAATCCCCAAAATGTATACTTTTCTGTACTAGGTGTTCACAGTATAAAGTAAAGACAAAATTTAAATGGTTGGAATAATTATGTATTTTTAAAAATTAGATTTAGGTCGTTTCTGTTTTTAAGCTTAATGCCTTATCTTCAAAACTGACAAGAGTATAAAAACGATAATATCAGGTTATAATAAAGTTAATACAGGCAATTCATCATTAAAATATTAACAAAACAGGGTATTATTTTTACAATTTTAAAAATCCCTAACCTATCGGGAGAGATATAAACTTGGCAACTTTGGAAATATAATTCTTAAATTTTTTATGTTCAGATATTTCTTCGACTAAAATTTGGTTCATTTATACTTAACAGTGGCTTAGATAATGCACTGTTCCGGTTATTTCCACTAACCCTGTATAATAATGCTGCAAATTATTACTCGTGTATCGTACTAACTTTTGAATTTTCTTCGTTAATCATATTTGGTTAAGTAGCAAAAATATTAACAAAGAATGACTTTCTTTTGAGGAATTTTCATTCATTTGTTCTCTTGTAAACCCCACCCATAGACAGTTTGATTACTAATATAGTTAGGTTATTTAGGTATTGTGTTAAAATACCTCTTTTTCGTTCTTAAGTTCTTAAAGATACATTTTTTCAAACAAAAGTTTTTCACTTCTTTCTTTTAATTTAACTTAAAACAAATAATACACATTTAAATTTAGCCTTTAAAACTTTAATTAATAAATTACTTCTACAAATAAACAAAGTCTGAAAAGGAATTACCATAAAGAAACTCGGTCTGTGTTAAGACAAAGAACTACCCGTGTTGTGGAGTGTAAAGTTTAAAAGGTTAAATTAAATTTGTTAAAAACATTGTGAAAAGAAAACGCCTTGCGAGAGATAAAGTAGTACATAAGAATAATGGAAGAAGCAATTTGTAAAGAAATCGCTGATCCGATAAAATGATAGCGTAACTACAAATTTTATAATACAGGGTGGTCCCAGTGGCGGCGCAATGGGTGGGCGCGGTCGAGCGAGGGCCCAACCTAAAAGTTCTCGCCCAATGGTTCGCCCAACCTGCTAGTTAAGCTTAAAACAAAAAAATTCCGATAAGCCATTTATTCAATCCATATTTAAGATTTACACTATTTCTCGTGAGGCGTGAAGTCGTCACACCAGAGCCGTTGGCCTAGGAAACGTATTACCGATTTACGACTAGACCTTCTGGCTTCTGACTTCATGCGATATAGAGGATATTGTAAGGTGGTTGCCCCTTAGCTCATGCCAATGCGGGCGGATCACCGAAGAACCAAGACCCAATCTTGGAATCTACACCTCCGCCGGGGTGACTCAATGTCCTATGGATCATGTCCGTAGGTTATCTCCATTGAGGGAAAATCCGACGGTTGTATAAGGTGCCCATGGTCGCCCTTGGCTAAGGGACCAAACAATACCCCCTGGCAGTAATCTACCTGACTTGTGTTGTATTACACTCCTCAGATAGGTTAATCGTGACTTCGCCACTATACGGTGGTTACGCTACTCTGCCTGGACCCAAGATCGTTTGAGTAGGTAAGGTTGCCTCGTAAGCCTTGCAACATGGCGGACCATACGTCAGCATGACGTCACATTTGTATTTTGCTCATTATTTAATGATGTTTTTAACAGAGTTTAGTTTGTGTTTTCTGTCAATATTAAGGAAATACTTTTAAATACTGTTAATTCCAGTTGTTAGCGTAACTTTTTTATTTCCTATTAATAAATTATTTAACAATGATTATTCTAGCTGATTTTTAAATATTGTATATCGCGCTCTTCCCCCTCATAGTATTATCCATCTAGACATCCTTGTTTGCTATGTTGGCGCCAAGGAACCAGCAGTGCGGTACATATGTGACGTAATGAGGCAACCTTACCTAGTCAAACGATCTTGGCCTGGACCGTGTTTCGCCTTCCTTGGTGACTAATGGTTTGTCACCCATCGACTCATTAGTGATCCTACACGGTTCCGTAAAAATAAAGTCGGCCTGCTGAATCCCATACATCTCTTCGGCAATGTGCCGATAGACGTAGGATGTTCTAGTAGAGTACTGGATAAGTTCCACTATGGCACAGCCAGGACACAAGCAACCCCAATTTGTGGTCCCTCGCTCTGTCGGACCTGATCTACGACTCGAACAAATACCTATGCTTTACTCTCACGTTGCAGATCAGCTGTACGGCAGCCTGCAGACCCACACTATTTCTCGTGAGGCGTGAAGTCATCACACCAGAGCCGTTGGCCTAGGAAACGTATTACCGATTTACGACTAGACCTTCTGGCTTTTGACTTCATGCGATATAGCGGATATTGTAAGGTGGTTGCTCCTTAGCTCATGCCAATGCGGGCGGATCACCAAAGAACCAAGACCCAATCTTGGAATCTACACCACCGCCGAGGTGCCTTATGGTCCTATGGATCAAGTCCGTAGGATATCTCCATTGAGGGAAAATCCGACGGTTGTATAAGGTGCCCATGGTCGCCCTGGGCTAAGGAACCAAACAATACCCCCTTGGCAGTAACCTACCTGACTTGTGTTGTACTACACTTCTCAGATAGGCTAATTGTGACTTCGCCACTATACGGTGGTTACGCTACTCTGCCTGGACCGTGTTTCGCCTTCCTCGGTGACTAATGGTTTGTCACCCATCGGCTCATCAGGGATCCTACACGGTTATGTAAAAATAATGTCGGCCTGCTGACTCCCATAAATCTCTTCGGCAATGTGCCGGTAGACGTAGGATGTTCTAGTAGAGTAGTGGATAAGTTCCACTACGGCACAGCCAGGATACTAGCAACCCCACCCTCTCACGTTGCAGATCAGCTGTACGGCAGCCTGCAGACCCACACTATTTCTCGTGAGGCGTAAAGTCGTCACACCAGAGCCGTTAGTCTAGGAAACGTATTACCGATTTACAACTAGACCTTCTGGCTTCTGACTTCATGCGATATAGAGAATATTGTAAGGTGGCGTTAGCTCATGCCAATGCGGGCGATAAAATGATGGCGTAATTACAAATTTTATAATACAGGGTGGTCCCAGTGACGGCGCAAGGGGTGGGCGCGGTCGGGCGAGCGACCAACCTAAATTGTTCTTGTTCAACGGTTCGCCCAACCTGCTAGTTAAGCAAAAACAAAGAAATGATAAAAAGCCATTAAAACAAAAAATTCTTATAAACCATTTATTCAATCCATATTCAAGACTTCCGAATCACGGCATTGTGAAATAAATGATACATTCTCATATCTGGGGCATGGCGTCCTCCACAACCCTAAGCATTCTTGATTCTATTCAAAGAAGAGCTATTCGTCTCATTAATGAACCTTCACTTACAGAAAGGCTTCCCTCTCTTGCACATCGTCGGGCTGTGGGGGATTTATCGCTTTTTTATAGAGACTTCCATGGCTTCTGCTCTGAAGAACTGTCCAGTATAGTTCCTCCACTTACAGTTTCCAACAGAGAAACTCGTGATTCCGCGCGTATGCATCCCTATACGGTCCAACTGGATAGGCGCCGAACTTCCCACTTTGTTCGTTCTTTTATCCCTAGAGTTTCTAGGTTGTGGAACCTGCTGCCCGCGGAGGTCTTTCCTCCCCCAAATCTTCAAGTGTTTAAGTCCCGTGTCAACAAACTCCCTCTTACCGCGCTTAAGACACCCACGGTACGTTAGTATTTAGGCTTTTAGCCTTCGTGGTTTGTCCAAAGATAAAAAAAAAAACGTGGACGGAATATTA
>JACEGR010009038.1:0-30561 GCA_014170235.1 Listronotus bonariensis
TAAGAATGTATAGTAAGAACATTTTAAAAGCGCAAATTCGGTACCCTTTGAAAATAATACAAAAAACATAAAAAAGGCCGCTTGCAATCAGACTATTTTATACAAAGGCGCCGCTATCCTTTACAGCGACGCGCCGATACACTATGGGATAGAAATCCATTATTTTGGCCAAAAAGCAACTTTAAAATTTAATGGCTCATGCTGTGTATTTCAAAGTAAATACTCCAAACTACATGTACTACATAAAAAGATATGACGACTTCTGTTGGGGTAATAGGAAACTTAACATAAATATACAACATTTAATCTACTTAGTTTATTATTCGCCTTGTTTACTAAAAAAAGTAAAAGAGTTTAAATAATAAGAGCTATTGTTGTGTTTCCGATGCAGTCTCGCTAGGTACTTTTGTCAAAGAATTTTTTACCTTTTTCTTTATCAGTTTTTGTACTTACAATTATTGCTTTCCTACTTTTTGCTACTTCTGAGTGTAAGGACAGATACAAGATTTTTTTATAATTTACAAGGTATTTCATTTTAAAATTTAATATGTTTTGTCCTACACTGTATATCCTAAAAGATAAAAGCATTCTGATGAAAGATATGGATTCTACAGAATCTACCCAACAAAACAGTGTTATTATTTATTTTATACGTTAAAAAATAAAAAAAGTAGCGAAGATGTATCTCTAAAAAAGAAAATTTTAAAATTATTTTTCAGATTTGGATGGTCATATTTCCGAAACTAATTGAGATAGACACATCAAATCTAGTATTTTTTAAAGCATTTTAAAATATTTTTTTTGTGGTAATATGATATTCAGGGTATTCCATTTAAAAAATCATACCTATTGTCGTACCCTGTATATCATATGAGATAATAATCATCAGATTACTGATTAGAATACTACCGAATTAACCAAACAAGCTGTTATTTTAGTTTATTTTGTACAATAAAAAATAATAATGTTAAGGGGGTGTAAATTTATAATAACATATAATAAGTTTTAGGTTTCCAAAAAGCATTTGTAATAATTTATAATATTTTTCCAGTAAAAAGAACCTCATTTTAGGTTAAATTGGTAAGTTTCAGAATTTTGACCAAAAAACTTAATTTCTATACCATAGTGCGATGACCAGCTGCATCAACCGGCATATCATAAAAAAATACAGCAAAGGCGGCCGCAAAGACAAGTATGCCGATTTATTTGCATTAAACTTTTTTGTGATTTTTTCTTATCAAAGAGCACCGAATTTACATTTTAAACTGTTCCTTCTATATGCAATTTCGGGTATCAACGAATTTATTAAAAAGGCCAAACCTCCTAGAGTATTAAACATATCAAAATGAGATTTGGTACAGGTAAATGGTATAGGACGAGGATATTTTTTGCAAATTTTTTACTCTCCACGCACTTCCGGTTTAACCGGAAATGACTCTAATTTTGAATTTTTAAATGAAACACCCTTTATATTTTATCATTTTTGGATTCCTGAGACAATTCTAAGTCAGAATGTAAAATTGTAAAAAGTTTGTAAGCCTACTTGATTTTCTTAGAGCCATTTTTATTATTGCATCTAGGTGGCCATGATTGGACGCAATTTAATCTAGTGACCCCAGGTGATGTTAGAAAAATACAATCGCAAAGTTTTGATGACTAATATGAAATGTAGGAATAAAACAATTTGGCAAATTAACATTTCCGAGTCTAACTATTATTTTTCTAATAGCAACCCTTTTTAGACAAGCACTTTTTGAATGTATTATTTTTTAAAATATCTAACGATACCAAATTATTTGCGAGCGGATTTAAAATAAAGTCATAAATAAAGGATCATAATCACCTAGATGCAAAACTCCAAATGGCTCTCAACACAATCAAGTAGGCGTAAAAACTTTTAAAAATGTCGAATTACTATTTAGAATTGGCTCAGGAATCCAAAAATGTTAAAATATACAGGATGTTCTATTTAAAAATTAAAAACTCCAGTCACTTCTGGCTTAAACCGGCAGTAACCAAAAACTAAGAAATATGCGAAGACTCTGCTCTTTCCATACCATTTACTTATACCAAGTCTCATTTTGATATGTCTAATATTCTAGAAGCTAAGGCTTGTCGAATAGATTCGTTGACACCCGGTATACTACGAATTTTTTAAAATATTTTATTCCAATTTTAAGGTATTTCCACCGATACCACAAAAGTCAAATGAGTGCTTAAGGTAATTTGACTACCGTGGAATTTATATTTGGCAACGCTGCGTAAAAACAATAGAAATCATACGCAAAAATCTACTGCACAAGCGCTGTTAAACAAGTTACAGGTTTTAAATTGTTAAGCTTATTTACTAATAAAGTCTCTAAACTCCCCTTGTCATATCACCAAACAATATATTTTATTAAAAAGCAAAACAGTCACTGTAAAAAAATATATAACAAATTTGTAAAACATGAAAAGTTTCTGTCAACCCTCGTAAATATTGATACATCGGATTATTGTCGTCGAATTGTTGACTTAAAAACACTCGGAAAAAAAACATGTTTTCTAAATATTGCGGATATTATAGTATTATAGTATTAGACTAGCATCAATTTTTTTATGTCACATATACTGTATTCGATAAACGTTTTCGGGCGCAGCATAACCTTTGGTCGGCGTTGCCACATGTCAGTCACATAGCATATTTTTCTTAATTATTTATTAATTACTTTTATCACAAGCTCTGAAGGTCGGACTTTTATTAGCCAAAATGTTCAATCGTTTTTTCTTCCGTTGATACAACTTTCATTGAAATCTGAACATCAGTTTTTGTGAAGTAAAATAAAATCTGCGATTTCCCATAAGGATCAATGTTAAAAGCATTTTTTTTATAATACAGGGTGGTCCACCATATTCGACATGGTCTGTAGCTGGATAACCATGGGGTTTTTAAAAAAGTAAATACTGAAACATATACAAGTCGGCTAAGGCCACAGTATAAAATTATTTTACTCTATACAGGATGTCTCAAAAAGGTGTTACGTATCAAAGTTATATTTTTAAATGGAACACCCTATATTTTATGACGGTTTTAGATTCTACATAAATAAATAATTTAAGTTTGTTAATAGTACCAAGTGTCTAATTTTATTCGTTTTTGTGATCCTTGATGTTTTTTTCAAAATGCAGGGGTGCAATTAAATTAATTTTATTTTAACAATATAAACTCCTTAAACTTTAAAATTTGTTACAAGATTAAGAAAAGTCTGCATTATCATACGTAGGTCATATCGAGATCATAGATTATACAGGGTGATCAAAAAATAATTTTAATTTTTTAGAAAGTCAAATTGCAATATCTCTCTTATTTTAAATGGAACACCCTGTATTTTTTTTACAACACACGATGACAAACCAAATGCTTTTTCAAATGGTGTATAGGTTGCCTATACCTATCTTTTATACTTTTTAAGTAAATTCCGTTTTAACATATTTTTATTCGGAATGTCTATTTAAATGTAAGTAGGCTGGGATATAGCTATGCGTATTTACTAAGCCGTTATTGCAAAATGTAAATTTGTTGAAAAAAGCACAAAATTAAAAGATTTTGTATAATCTGCCACTATTTTTAAAATTCACAGAAAAAAATCATTAGTTGCTTATAATGCTACTTCCAATAACACTTATTTCAGCTGAATGTGGTAATGATAAAACTTGTGTTTTTAAACAATCCTAATAACGTCTCTGGTCAGTTATGACGACATTCTGTGACCTATAACTCGTTTCTTCCATTACCCATAATCACTGTGTCAAATTTTTTAAAGCAACTATTAAGGTTATCAGATGGTTTCTCCTGGAATATCTTTCATCATTGTTTTACATCCTACCAGTATTATATCATCTTGTTGTTGTAGAAGAAGGGTTTTTATTTAAAATCATTGAAATTTCTTTTAAACTGACTAAAACACTAGTAATCAATAAATGGTCGTTGTTATTTTCTTAAGAAAAATATTAATGGCTGCTATGTCACAACCAACTTTAATTTAAATAAACATTTAGACTAAAAATTTGTAAAAACAGATTTTACTAAAAAGCACAAAAGATAGGTATAGGCAACCTATACACCATTTGAAAGAGTATTTTATTTGTCATCATGTAACGTAAAATAATATTTTACATTTAAAATAAGAGAGATATGGCTATTTGATTTTCTGAATAATTGAAATTATTTTTTGATCACCCTGTACAATATTTGATCTTGATTTGACCTACGTATGATATGGCAGACTTTTTCTAATCTTGTTACACATTTTGAAGTTTAAAGTGTTAAAGTAAAATCAATTTAATTTTACCTCTACATTTTTCAAAAAAATCAAATATCACAAAACTTAGTACTATAAACAAACTTGAATTATTTTTTAAAGTAGAATCTAAAACCGTCATAAAATATAGGGTGTTCCATTTAAAAAATACCCGACCTGTATATGTTCCATTATTTACTTTTTTTAAAAACCCCATGGTTATCCAGCTACAGATCGTGTTGAATATGGTGGGCCACCCTGTATATATAACTTTTTTGAGTTTTCTGTAGACCTTTAAAAATTTAACTGGTCGATATTCTTACAATAAAGTACCAGTATGCTAAGTCTTATAATTTCTTACTCCGGTAGCACTGCCTTAAGGCAAATACACAAAATGTTCCGAAAATATGAAAGAATTGCATCGAAAATTGGAAAAAAGAAAATATTATTCTTTTCTTAATAACATTTTTAGCCTCTTTCATGCCCACCTGCAATGAGGCTAGTTACCACTTACCGTAATGGGCAAGCGAAAAGATATTTACTTCGTGGGGATTCTGAAGGATATGTTTTGTTGTGGGCCATTCCAGATATATCGGCAGCTCAGCTAGCTGCTATCAGGTAAATATAACTTTATTTTAATCCAATAAAAAAATTAAGAATATACAGAGTGTTGAGTATAGGGATGCATCCTCTCCTTAAATGATATTAAAACAAAAGGCAAATATTAGAGTAAGAGACCTTCGTTATTTTGTAGAAGTTGAAAGTTTTTCAACGCGTGCTTCCAACATAGGTAGAAGCAATGGGACTTATGCACTTTGACTCATGGTGGCTTTGGCAGGTATCAGGTACCAAATGGTATTTAAACGAAACATAACTTTCGTTATATTGTAAAAGCTAAATTTTAGATATTTTATTTGGCCATCTATTAGAAGATATTTCCCAGACAGTTTTGACAATTTCAACTCCTTGGCAGACAAACATTTTGGGGTGTCCCCATAACTCTTCTATAAGAGTTGTAGTGTTTCTAAATAGGCATGTCCCAAGAATATTTTGATGTAAACAGAGCATTGCAAAAACATTTTTTTTTTAATTAACCTAACAGTGATAACTTTTTTGCAACACTCTGTATACATCGAAATATTTTTAGGACATACCCATTTGGAAACCCTACAAATATTATATAAGACTTTTTGTTCTTGTTAAATAAGAGAAATATTGGACTTCCTCGGACACTTGGGCCACCTCAAAATGTTTGTCTGCCAAAAGGTTAGAACTGTCAAAACTGTCTGGCGACTAAGGAAGTATCTTCTTATAGGAAACCAAGTAACACAATATAAAATTCAGCTTTTACAAAATACGAAAGTTAAGTTTTCTCTCTATCTCTCTCTATTTTTTTCTTGGTTTTGGTCCCTTCAGTTCCAATCCACCACTCTCCCCCTTCCGGACTATGCTTTCCAGGGCTTCGTCGGCGGAAAATCTGGATAATCGAGCTCGTAGCTCCCAGAAATTCCAAAAAGAAAACAAAAATAACTCTACAACCGATGCAATGCATAAATTGTCGGCTGTCAAACCAAGATCTGCTACTGGTGATATGTATAACCTTCACTTTCACTACTGACAGTTCCCATGGCACGCCCATCTATTTCCCGCCATTTGAGAAATACCTCGTGTCCACCACCAAACAGGATACCATCAGCTTATAGGAATCTTCGCTCACAGCGCTTAGATCCAGAAGAAAGATGCCGTCAATTTAGCGTGAATCTTTCCTTGATCCTCGAAGGTAAAAAACGTTCGTACGACACCTCTAGCCGCCACTCCGGGAAGAACTTTGTAGTCCTTTACGTACGTTCGCACTGTCCGGAGGTCAAACAAAGAGTGAAAGTTAAGTTTTAGTTTATTAACCTTTGGTACCTGGTACCTGCAACTATGAGTCAAACTTTATAGTCTCCAGTGCCGGGTTTGGACTTCATGATGCCCTAAGCACACGTCCCTGTGGTGACCCCTAGGCAAGAAATTTTTTTACTTTTTTACGACCATTGGAATAAAGTTACAAATTAAAGGACTTTATCTTACAGAAACTTACTTAACCAGACGTTTCTTTTATCTTTGGACAAACCACGAAGGCTTAAAGCCTAAATACTAACGTACCGGGGGTGTCTTAAGCGAAGTAAGAGGAAGTTTGTTAACACGGGACTTAAATACTTGAAGATTTGGGGGAAAGAAAAGACCTCCGCGGGCAGCAGGTTCCACAATCTAGAAACTCTAGGGATAAAAGAACGAACAAAGTGAGAAGTTCGGGGCCTGTCCAGTTGGACCGTATAGGGATGCATACGCGCGGAACCACGAGTTTCTCTGTTGGGAACCGTGAGTGGAGGAAATAAACTGGACAATTCTTCAGAGCAAAAGCCATGGAAGTACCTATAAAAAAGCGATAAACTTCCCACAGCTCGACGGTGGGCAAGAGAGGGAAGTCTTTCTGTAAGTGAAGGATCATCAATGAGACGAATAGCTCTTCTTTGAATAGAATCAAGAATGCTTCGGGATGTGCGGGACGACATGCCCCAGATATGAGAACAATATTCCAAGGGAGGTCGGATTTGGGACACATATAAAGTGTATAAATTAAAAGGGGAAAAATACTTTTTAGCTCGAAAGAAAAAGCCAAGCTTTTTTGAAGCTGCCGTGGCTATAGATACAATGTGTTTATGCCAGTTAAGGTTAGTTTCAAATGTGACGCCCACAAGATTGAAGGTGTCTTTGCTCTGTAAAACTTGGCCGCTCATAAGTAGAGAATGAGTATTTGATGACTCTTTTCGCGACAAGGAACATGATTGTGTTTTGGATGCATTAAAATGGACGAGATTTTTGGCGCCCCAATCCAATTTTGTACTATTTTCATTTTTGCGTCTCTTGTACTTTCTTATTTTTGTGTCTCTTGTACTCTTTAGTGGCCCCTTTGTGCTGCCCCCTAGAACGTAATGCCCCAAGCAATATATAGGGTTAATCCGGAACTGATGGTCTCCCATTGCTTCTACCTATGTTGACGAAGGTCAGCCGCTCACGGGCTCTATTATGAGATAGCAAAAAATGTTTTGATTCACACTCTTGACGTTTAGGAGATACCTGTAGAGTGTATATTTCTTGTCACTCTGTTTATTTATAACATAGACCTGATGTCTAGACCACATTATTAATACAAAATAAACTATAATCTGTATATCTTTATCTAGAGCCCAGGCGCCTCCTCAACCTGTAACGGCTTCAGCTACATTAACGACCAGTCTGACCAAGGCATGGTCTTCGGTAAGACCTGATCCCGTTGGAATCTTGGACCAAGTCGAACGGCAAGAGCGACAGTGTAAGTGTGCCTTATATCCATGTAATGTGTACAGGGTTTTCATTTATTGGATGGTCTTCTTCTTGGGTACATAATATCCAAGGTGTCCCATTTAAAAAAGTTTGCCCCTTCGTTTCTGATATTCATTTCTTTTTTTCTTTTTTTATGCTGAAAAGATAATAGATAAAAAAGGACGAAATTTTTACACAGCACATTTTTTATATCCATTTTGGTTATAGTTACAAGTAGGTGGTAAAATATTAATGAAAACCCTGTACAAAAAATAAGATCATATTTTTTTTTTTTTTAATAGAATATTTCTTTTTCGTTTTCCAGCTATTAAGTTGACGGCAAGTATTTATCTACCTCTGCAAAGCCGACTGGTAGTAGGAAGAGAAGACGGCTCCATTATTATAGTTCCTGCAACTCAAACTGTGATGCTACAATTGTTACATGGAAATCACCAGCAATACCATAGTAAGTAAAAAGATGCGTTTTGTTGGAAATTTAATAAATACTAATTTAATCTTTAGTTTCTTGAAACTAATTATTAAAATGGCATACGAGGGTCACTTTTTATTTTATCTTTGGACAAACCACGAAGGCTAAAAGCCTAAATACTAACGTACCGTGGGTGTCTTAAGCGAGGTAAGAGGGAGTTTGTTGACACGGGACTTAAATACTTGAAGATTTGGGGGAAGGAAAGACCTCCGCCGGCAGCAGGTTCCAAATCCTAAAAACTCTAGGGATAAAAGAACGAACAAAGTGGGAAGTTCATGGCCTGTCCAGTTGGACAAATAGGGATGCATACGCGCGGAACCACGAGTTTCTCTGTTGGGAACCGTGAGTGGAGGACCTATACTTGACAGTTCTTCAGAGCTGAAGCCATGGAAGTACCTATAAAAAGCGATAAATCCCCACAGCCCGACGATGGGCAAGAGAGGGAAGCCTTTCTGTAAGTGAAGGATCATTAATGAGACGAATAGCTCTTCTTTGAATAGAATCAAGAATGCTTAGGGTTGTGGGGGACGCCATGCCCCAGAAATGAGGACAATATTCCAAGGGAGGTCGGATTTGGGACACATACAAAGTGTATAAATTAAAAGGGGAAAAATACTTTTCGGCTCGAAAGAGAAATCCAAGCTTTTTGAAGCTGCCGTGGCTATAGATACAATGTGTTTATGCCAGTTAAGGTTACTTTCAAATGTGTCTTTCCTTGGCTGCTCATAAGTAGAGGATGAGTATTTACATTTTGAGCCTTGGCAACCCTGAGTGTTGTAAGACTCCATCCAATGTTTTCGCTGGAAAGCTTGACATTTTTCATCATAACTTTAATAATAACATTTTGTTATTTGACCGCGATTAGTATTTACAGTTAGTTAAAAATAGTGTGTCAGCAAAAAATGGAATTGAATCGTGAACATTTTCGTGCCATGATTTATTACTATTTTCGACGTGGATTATCAAGACAGCAATGCATTGATCAGCTAACTATCACTTTTGGTAATGATGCCCTATCCTTTGCCACTGTGACGCGCTGGTATAATGAATTTAATCGAGGTCGCCATTCACTCACCGACGATAGTCCTGAAGGTCGACCAAAATTAGTTGTTGTGCCCGAAAATATTGATGCTTTGAAAAAACTGATATTGCAAGATAGTCATGTGACATACTGTGTAAATAAAATTTTGCATGATCATTTATTTATTTTATTTATTTATTTATTAACGGATACTCCATTTTACAACAATGAATTTCAATATAAAAAAATTACATAACAATATTTAACAAAATATAATTTTTAAATACATCACAGTAGAGCAACATCACAGACCATTAAATCACTTTTAAAAAATAATACTCATAATAATAATTTAATTCTAACTTACGCTAAGAGATCATTAAAGACGAATCAGCACCCTCTTAAAACTAGGAAGGGGATTTAGCTGTATTTAGCTGTGAACAAAGTTTAAATGAATTAAAAACCATGTTATGGGGGTGTGATGTTTTTTCTTTATTAGGCTCAAAATATAAGTAGTTACCTCGTATGTAATATTGTAGTCAATTCAATTGTTTTTTATTAGAATTACACAAATATTTTAAATATAATAAACAAACAGTTTCCAATATAAAAATAAATGTCAGTGTCAATATCTTATGTTTAAGGTTTGCAAGATCCCTAGATTTGATTTTGCAAATAGTTCTTATAGCTCTTTTTTGCAAAATAGAAACTGAGCTTAACAGATTTTGACTAGAGTTTCCCCAGAAACAAATACCATATCTTATTATTACTTCAATTAATGTTAAATAACTAGTTTTCAGTAGTGGAAAATCAAGTTCAGTAGAAAGAATTCTAAGAGCATAACAACCTGAGCTAATTTTTTTACATACATTTTCAATATTTTCTGAAAAAATAAGGTTTTTATTTACATAAATACCAAGAAATTTAGTAAATGAAGGATTATTAATAATTTCATTATTTAAAGTGATATTATTAAGGTTACTCCTAAATGTCAATATATTTGTTTTATTTATGTTAAAAGAAAGTAAATTTGAATCACACCATTGTTTAATTATTAAAATATCTTTTTCGTAGATTAGGTATAATATTATAATGATTTTTTTTTCAGATTGGCCACCACACCAAATTCTGTCCGGCCATCACGGTCGCGTAAACTGCCTTTTACATCCCAATAGAGAACACATGAGGTAATATTTGATTAAATTTTTTTTTTTGTTTAAAAATTTTTTGGAGGATCCTGTGTATTAAAAATAGGAAGAAATTAGGCAGTAACTACAGCTTCTGTAGCTCTCTATATATTTAAATATTATTATTATTATTTTATATAGTTTTTTTTTATAACCTTTTCTCTGTTTTTAGGTATGATAAAAATTTTCTGGTATCAGGAGGTGTAGATTTTGCAGTGTGTCTATGGGATTTGTGTACAGGTAGTTTGTTGCACCGATTCTGTGTTCATGCGGGAGAGATTACTCAGTTGTTGGTGCCTCCTGAAAATTGTAGTGTAAGTACTATTTATATCTTTTTGCATATCGTCACCTTAATTTTATTGTAAAACCACCTAACTCCATTTTTAATAAAACATGCATTGTCATCTTTATCCTTATAAAATAAGGCTAAAGATGACATCAAAATCACATTTTTATTAATTAATTAATTTGCAAACCACCTAATGTCAGGGATCCGTTCTGGGTCCATTGCTTTTCCTAATATACAGCGTGTCTTCGGAAGTTCTTAACAAATGGGAATGAGAAAATACATTTCCACAAAAATATTGGAAGTACAGGGTGGCTCGAATTCGACGCTCATCATTGGGATTTCGGAAACCGTAAGAGATACAGGATCGGTTAAATGAAGGCAAAGTTGCGCAATTTGATGCTCAATAAAATGCCGCTTTGCGTTTTAAAAAATTCCGAGTACTTCCGAAGATATTCGAAAAAACCGGAATTTTCAATTTTGGTTTCTATTGTTTCCTGGCTATATTTGTTAAGATAACTTAAAATGAAAAACACGTTTTCATGGCCACTTTTTCTGCTCTATAATTCAGTGTGATTAAATATTGAATCTGACGTTTCGGCTTCTGGCGACCATCATCAACTTAATTTTTTAAATACGGACCTGATATTTTTTTCAATTTAATTAAATGCTTTCATCACTCTTAAAACACTGTATATCGCCACTTTGATATTTGCCGACGTTTCGTACAGAAAAGTCCATCACCAGAATATTGCATATTTATTTAACCATAATACGGCCCTGAACTACGTTTTTAGGTAAAAAGGTAAAAAAAAATAAACTTATTACATATTTGTAATATTTTTATTGCAACTCATTGATATCTAACAGCGGAAATTACTTTATTAACCGAAAATGTCATGAATATTAGACATAAGATACAAAAAGGTAGACAACAAATCAGCTTACATAAACAATTTGTAATACTATCTTGATGCCCATATTAAAAATAAACATAATTTAATCACTATTATAAGTGTTCAAAGGGATAACCTTCCGCCTCGATGCATTTTCTTGCTTTGCTTTGTATTATTAATACAGCTCGATTAATTGTTCTCGCAGGAATGGCAGCGACTTCCCTTATCAAATTTTGTCGTAGTACTTAAAGGTCGTGAGGTGCATTTTTAAATAAACGGTTCTTAAGATATCCCCAAAGGAAATAATCTAGGGGACTAAGATCTGGGCTCCTAGCGGGCCATCTTGCAAAACCATTTATTAGGAAATATATGGTAAAGGAATTGAGCTACTTCCCTTCCATTGTGGGTAGGAGTTCCGTCTTGCTGCCACCATATTTCTTGAAATACTGCCAAAGGTTGATTATCTAGGGCGTCATAAGACATCATTCCTAATCAAATTTAGATATCGTTCGGAAGTTAAGGTCCCTTCGTAAACGAAAGGTCCAATAATTTTGTTCCTCCACATACCAATCCATACATTAAATGAAGTTCTCCCTTGAATTCGTACCTGCTGGTTAGTTTCTGTTAATAAAGTAATTTCCGCTGTTAGATATCAATGAGTTGCAATAAAAGATTACGAATATGTAATAAGTTTATTCTTTTTTTTACCTTTTTACCTAAAAACGTAGTTCAGGGCCGTATTATGGTTAAATAAATATGCAATATTCTGGTGATGGAATTTTCTGTACGAAATGTCGGCAAATATCAAAGTGGCGATATATAGTGTTTTAAGAGTGATGAAAGGATTTAATTAAATTGAAAAAAATATCAGGTCCGTATTTAAAAAAATTAAGTTGATGATGGTCGCCAGAAGCCGAAACGTTAGATTCAATATTTAATCACACTGAATTATAGAGCAGAAAAAGTGGCCATGAAAACGTGTTTTTCATTTTAAGTTATCTTAACAAATATAGCCAGGAAACAATAGAAACCAAAATTGAAAATTCCGGTTTTTTTCGAATATCTTCGGAAGTACTCGGAATTTTTTAAAACGCAAAACCGCATTTTATTGAGCATCAAATTGCGCAACTTTGCTTCCATTTAACCGATCCTGCATCTCTTACGGTTTCCGAAATCCCAAAGATGAGCGTCGAATTCGAGCCACCCTGTACAAGGTGGCTTAAAAATGACATGTTTCCAAATTAAACACACATTTTTTTATTTTAGATATTAATAGTTCTTCTGATGCCGTAATAAACGTTTTAATATAGGTAAAAAGAAAGACTTAAAATGATAACACACAGATATTTATGCACAAGGCTCAAAAACGCGTGTTAAACATAACGAAGTAAATAAATAATATTAAATTTATATCCATTTCAATGGTTAAACATGTCCGATTACCTGTTTTCTTAGGTTGCGCCGTTGACCACCAGAGGTCTCATTGATCTTAGAAATCGCCAATTGGTTATAACCTTGTTAAATAATTTATTTTTCCAATAAATTTTATCTTTCTATATTTTTTTTCAGGCAAGAATACAAAAATGCATCTGCTCAGTCGCATCCGACCATTCTGTGACACTTCTGAGCTTGGCCGAGCGGAAGTGCGTGTGTTTAGCTTCGAGGCACCTGTTTCCGGTCACAACGATAAAATGGCGGCCTAAAGACGACTTTATGATAATCGGCTGTTCGGACGGGACGGTCTACGTGTGGCAGATGGAGACCGGCCATTTGGATAGGGTGTTACAAGGTATGTCGGAACTAATTGTTTTATTTATTTATTTATTTATTTATTTATTTATTTATTTATTTATTTATTTATTTATTTATTTATTTATTTATTTATTTATTTATTTATTTATTTATTTATTTATTTATTTATTTATTTATTTATTTATTTATTTATTTATTTATTTATTTATTAAGTATACGGGATTCCCCATTTTTACAATGACTATTACAATTATTGAAAAAATAACTACAAAATTAAATTAAGCTACAATTAGATAACTAACTAACAAATAACAGGTACATATAGGCAGATCAAAAATATGTATATACAAATCACAAAAAGATCACAGCTACAAGTAAAGTATTAATTTATTAAGGAACCAAATGATTGATCTTAGATTTAAATTGAGACAATGTGCTGTTAAAAACATCCACTCGTGAACCAAAGGTGTTCAGCACACGAAGAGCACTATCCATCGGTGAGTGCATTCCATAGTTTGTGCTATGAGGGCGGATATGGAATAAATTAAAATTCCGAAGATTACGAGAGGGGACATTAAGTTGAACAAGTGATAGAAGGTCGGGACAGTCAATGAGACCATTAGATAGCTTAAATACAAAACAGAGATCATAAACTTGACGTCTATGCTGTAAAGTGTGTAGTCTTAGCTTTCTCAGTAAATCAGAGCGGTGGTAATTCTCTATCCTTACTCCAGACTTGTATGCGGCAAGCCGCAAAAATTTGTTCTGGACCCTCTCCAGCATATCAGAATGAACAGCATACTGTGGTGACCATACCACAGTAGAATATTTTAAAATTGGCCTAACCAAGGAGCAGTACAAAAGTCTGGCGGTGGCAAGTGAGAATTCAGAGCAGCTTCTATGTACAAAACCAAGCATTCTCATACCCCTATGATTAACCTTATTAATGTGCTCCGCAAAGCTAAGATTTTCCGCAAACCAAACACTTAGATCTTTAATTTTGTTTACATAGCCCAAGCTTTTATTATCTATGACGTAAGATGTATTAAATTTCTTTGTACCCCTAAAAAAACTAATATAATTACATTTCGATAGAGCATCCAAGTCACTCTGAAGCATCACCGCATCTCCCTGACACTCAATTCATCTGTACATTTTTAGATCATCCGCGAAAAGACACACCTTAGAATGGCGCAGCTCATTACAAATATCGTTCACGAACAGATTGAATAACAGAGGAGCGCAGTGAGACCCCTGAGGCACACCCGAAGAAACCTTAAAACTGTCAGAAACAAAATTATTAATTTTTACACTCTGGGTTCGGAGAAAAAGTGACAATTTTTATGGTGTGGTTGTAGAGTTGACGGATTAACTTAGCGAGCCTGGCATCTACAGCCGAGTCATAAAAGTTTTTTCTTGGAAAAAAAAAACATACTGTTTATCTTGAAACATTTAAACTTAAAGTAATTTATGAATTACTACTCGACTCGTGCCCACTTCGTTGGGCGTTAAATATATTTTTCTCTGAACTTTAATCATAATAAATATAGCCTATAGCACTCCTGAATAGTGTAGCTTTCTGATTGTGAAATAATTTTTATGATCGGTTCAGTACTTTCAAAGATTAGCCCTTACAAACAAACAAACAAAGTTACAAACTTTACCTTTTTATAATATTATTATAGATCAGGTATATTTGTAGTTCTAACGTGGCGGAAGAAAAATACTTTATTGTCGGCGTCCGAAAAATAAAATTCTTTGTTTAAACTTATTGTTAAATCAAGTCACCATTGCAAACAACGCAATTCAAGAACATAGTATTAAAAATTATATTTGTCATTGACATTTTCTGTCGCAGAAGTGGATTAGATTAGATGAGATTAGATTAGAATAGGGCTGGGATAACCCATGCACTGAAGCCGCTCGGCTTATTGTGCGCCCTGTCTTTTTACGTCTGGGTGATGGACCTACAGCTTAACGTGGGTTCCGAACGACCGTCCTATGAGCGACAACTTAAGACCTCGTCCCCACCCAGGGGGCACTACTGAACCTTCCATCTGAGTGGGGTCCGCATGTCTACGGTTGCGCAGGACAGGGCAAAGTGTGTTCCGGCGCCCTGGTCCTTTGGTGGCCTTCTATTTCTATTTTTTTCTTGGTTTTGGTCCCTTCAGGTCCAATCCACCACTCTCCCTCTTCCGGGCTATGCTTTCCAGGGCTTCGTCGGCGGAAAACCTGGATGATCGAGCTCGTAGCTCCCAGTAATTTCAAATAGAAAACAAATAATTCAACAATCGATGCAATGCATAAATTGTCGGCTGTCAAACCAAGACCTGCTACTGGTGTTACATATAACCTTCACTTCCACTACTGACAGTTCCCATGGCACGCCCATCTATTTCCCGCCATTTGAGAAATACCTCGTGTTCACCACCAAACAAGATACCATCAGCTTATAGGAATCTTCGCTCACAGCGCTTAGAGAAAGATGCCGTCAATTTAGCGTGAATCTTTCCTTGATCCCCGAAGGTAAAAAACGTCCGTACGACACCTCTAGCCGCCACTCCGGGAAGAACTTTGTAGTCCTCTACGCACGTCCACACTGTCCGGAGGTCAAACAAAGAATCAAATTGTAAGCCTTTGGTGGCCTTCAGCGTCGATACACTTTTGCACTTTGTCCGTCTGGTGTTGAGCTAACCACTAAATTTCCGACCAAGTTATAAATAAGTATTTGGCCTCAGCCGGATTCGTGAATCTTTCCTTGATCCCCGAAGGTAAAAACGTCCGTACGGCACCTCTCACCGCCACTTCGGGAAGAACTTTGTAGTCCTCTACGCACGTCCGCACTGTCCGGAGGTCAAACAAAAAGTCTTTATTGACGGTTAAAAAGAAATATTTTTCTGAAATGCTACTTAATAGTCTTCAATATATCTAGCAATAAATTTATTTTCCAGGTATCGCCGCTGAAGAAGTTTTGTATGCTTGCGAAGAAAACGAAGAGACTCACTCGTCATCCGACATGGGACTAGCCAATCCAGCAGTACATTTCTTCAGGTATCACTAAATACTTTGTAGTTATTACCATTTTTCTGAAAAATTTGGTAAATTACATTTTCCTACGACCACTTGTGAAAATTGCAAATAGCATACTGGTTTCATGCATAGAAAATAGGTTATATCACACTAGTGTTGCAAAGTACTTTACAACACTCGTGTGATATATATTTTGATGTCATTCTAAAAACTGCTATTGGTTTTGCAAGTGACATATTTATTGTAGTGACAGTGTCAAAAAACACTTTTTACTTACCTTAAACAGAAGAACCCAAATTAGCGAAAATCATCTTATTAACGTTAAGTTACTACACAGTATAAGCTTTCTTCTAATATTAAAAAGAGTAATAATAAAATTTCCGAAAAAATAAAAACATAAACAAAAATAGACATAACCACAAAAACAACTTTCACTGACTGCTCGCTCAGTGGCACAGTGTTGTCAGGTAAGTAGATCAAATTAAAAATCTCCCTAATACCTTTGAGCACGCACTTTATAGAGGCAGCCTTGCCGCTTGACTGTTCGACCTAAAGCGCCAGAGAAAAACTCCTATAGATCAAATTCCTTTCTCTCTGTCTTCGTGTACTCAAACAACTAGTAAAATCTTTTTTTTAATCGCCTAATTAAACCTGAGGCTAATACACACTTTATGAATCCACTTTCTTTTTCCATACATAAATACAATCAGACCCTTCCGACGTTGCCAAATGCTTTCCATATTTTGCATGGTATAACTGACGTTTAGTAGTCGTTTTTTTCTTACTTTTAGGACTTTAGGATATGCATCTACAATTTTCATATTTTTTATATTTCTTCTCAAAAATATGAGAAAAAATGTAATTTTTACTTAATTTTACCCTGCCCAGCACCCCTTTTCACTCAGTTGTTTACTGATATTTAAAAAAAAAACGGAATATTTGGATATACGCCCCTTACGTTGTATTTAGAAGAGTGTCTTAAATATGTAAGTATCAATAATTTTTAAAAACCCTTAAAATAGCAGAAAACCGTATTAAACTGTTACCATTATTACCTAACCAAACCATACAATATTTATTAAGTGAGGGCCTTTTTAAATTCCAACATGATAAAAGTTATATAATGCTTCTAGGTAGGTGATTTTCGATGTAAAAATATTGTTAAAACAGTATAATATAGCAGTGAGGAAAAGTACATATCACACTAGTGTTACAAAGTAAAAATCACCCTAGTGTTGCAAAGTTCTCTATTGTTTTTTATTTTTTCTGTAAAGACAAACTTTAATTTTTTTTGGTGAATAATTTGTGGTCGTAGGAAAAATAGTGTACAGTACTCGTGAAAATGACTTTCTTACACTCGTGGGTTTGTCGCACTCGGCTAACGCCTCTTGTAATGTAATATACTATAAACAGTCTCATATCAGACCTAGTACCTACTTTCTTATAGTACGCATTTTTTTTACGCAGGGGATTGCGTCACAGAAACCTCTCGGCCATCCGACACGCGACGCAACGTGGACTTCACCAGCTTCAGCAACTAAATGCGCATACGGACGCGGGTGATCCCCATGCTGTTCGGGCGGCGTGCCAGACGCCGCTTGGCGTCCAAGGATTCCGAACAAACCCAAAAGGTAAGAAGTGTATACAGGGTGGGCCAAACAGTGCATCCAAAATTTAAGAGCTAATTCTACACTAAAAATATAAAAACTTGTCCTAAACGTCTTAAGTTTCTTGCTAAACGCATTCGCCTTCTATGCACCACAACACATTTTTTGGCATACAAGAAAAAAATTACCAGTGTCATCCATGACCATAAAAAATGGTACACCACTGCATTTTTCTAAAATATATATATTTTTTTAAATCCCTATTAAGTTCGCAACAAATCTGATATTTTGACTTTTTTATTTGATGCTCTGTTTTCGCGTAAATAAATAAAAACCATTTCTTGGCATGGTCAAACCCCTATCTAATTAAAGACTAAAATATTTGGCGATTTTTTCTTTATTTTAGAAAAGTGCAGTGGCGTACCATTTTTTTATTAAAAAATATTAACCTTACACCCCTTATGGACGACACTGGTAATAATAATTTTTTTCTGCAAAAAATGTGTTTTGGTGCATAGAAGGCTTCCCCAAATTTTTTAAAAATATCTCAATTTGTATAAAAGTCATTATAAAGAAACAATAATTTTTAAAAAAGTTAACACCCTGTAGTTTATATATTATATATAATAGGACAAACTATTGTATTTATTTTTGCAGATCCAGAAAGTCACATTCTGTTCTTTGACATCGAGGCGCTGATCATAGAGCTCCTTAGCGAAGAATACTCAACAATGTCGCCCGGTAGTCTGGAGGCGGCCGGACTCATTTCTCAGGCGGAATACTGCAAAGTGGCGGCGTTGACGCAGAGCGCTAGTCCGGATGCGCATAAAAAAATTGCAGGTTAGATAAAAATAATGTAATTCCGACTAGAAGGGGCACTATTTATATTTGAAGCCTTATACAGCGTGTCTTCGGAAGTTCTTAACAAATGGAAAACTGAATTGTATCCGCAGTTGGTTTCTTGTGAAACATTTTTAAATATTAATACTAAATAGGAAAATTGCTTTTTAATGTTTCAATAATTATTAGAGCATTACTCTACAATTGTTTCGCCTTTCTAGGGCTTCATCAAGAGTACTTCGAATACTAAATTTAAAAAGAGAAATATTTACAAACAGAACCATTTAACACGTTTTTCCCAAAAAGGTCTATAAAATATTATTAGGGGTTTTTATTATGCGGCCCAGATGTGGTAATAAATTTATTTATAATTGGCATATCTGCGAAATTTATTTGATCATTGGTAGAAAGAGTTGTATTGTCTATAAGTGATTTTTTAATTTCTAGTTGTTCATATAAATTTAATTTTTTACCTTTGTTTTCTCTATGGAGTAGTTTGACATTATTAAGATCTATAAAGTGGTTTTGTTCTATACAATGTGTTGAAATGCCTGTGTTTTTTAAACCATTTAAAATTGATGTTTTGTGCTCTTTTATTCTGTTTTTTATGCTCCTTCCACTTTGACCAATATATTCCGCATTACAGTCTGCGCAATTAACTTTATAAACCCCTGACATATCTAATTTTTCTGTTTTGTCTTTATTGTTAACTAATAATCTACCTAGGTTACTCTTATTTACAGACACAGTTTTACAGCCCAACTTATCTAGTCTATTGGATACATTATTACTGATGTTTGGTATATAATTGATAAACTTAAAATTATTGTTTTTAGGTTCTGTAATACTATAAAACTCTTTAGCAATTAACTTTTGTTTTTTCTTTGTTAACAATTTATCAATAAGTGATTCTTTATATCCGTTGTTTCTTGCTATTTGTTTAATAATGCAGAGTTCTTTGTTAAAATTTGATTGACTTAATGGGAAAGTGACAAGTCTGTGAATTAAACTATGAAAAGAAGATAGTTTTATTTTCCATGATTGGTTCGATGCGTAATTTATTACCGTGTCTGTCGTCGTTGGTTTTCTGTAAATATCGAATTCAATGTGGTTGTCAATATTTTTAATGTTTATATCCAAAAAATTTATCTCATTTTTATTTCCTTTTTCCATAGTGAACTGAATGTTGTTATTTATTGAGTTTAGAAAATTTAAAAACTTATCTAAATTTCTCTCTGTGCTATTCCAAATGCAAAAACATCGTCTACATATCTTTTCCAATAAAAATGTGTTTAATTAGTTGGTTATTAGAGTTAAATAAAACTTTTTCAAAATGTGCCATAAAAATTTCCGACAATAAAGGAGAAATTGGAGAGCCCATAGGTAGGCCATCATTTTGTTTATAAAATTCACCATTAAATTTAAAAGAATTTTGATTTAGGCATGTCCGAACTGCATTTTTTAATTCTGTTTTTGTTTTAATATCTAAGTTAGAAGCACCGATTAAGTTGTTTAAAATTTCTATAACTTCTTTTATTGGAATTGAGGTAAAAAGACTTTTTACATCAAAAGAAACTAATTTTGAATTGTTTGGAATCGTTAGGTCCTTCGTAAATTCGATAAATTGAAAAAAACATTAATAAATGGAAAACTTTTTTTATTATAAATTTTACGAAAAAGTTCTTTTTAAAAAGTCCTGCTTGATGAGAAAATACATTTCCACAAAAATATTTGAAGGTTGGACGTACAGGGTGGCTTAAAATTGACTTGTTTCCAAAATAAAATAAGGGTTATTTCTTAACTATGTTACCAAACTTTAAAGGGTGATTTCTTATGTCGTTTTATAAAGAAAAGTTCCTATAAACATATGTCCGGAGTTGCTTCGTTTCTGAGATACAGAATATCTTAAATACGAAGCCAGATACAAGAAAATTGTACTACAATAAAAAGTTTTATTTTGTAGCTTAGTAGCTTAAATATAGTATTAAAACAAAGGTTTTGTCACAGGCTTGCCAAAAAATTATGATCATGACTACGAGTCCCGTCTCAGTCAAGTTGGCCCAACCAGCTAAAATATGTAATTCTGTTAGGTTCTTTTTCTGTTTTTTTCGGAATGTCCCAAAAACTTTAACTATCAAAACTTATTAAAAGGTTAAAAGTGCACTATTAAAAATATCTTTAAATGTTTTAACATTCATTTGATGTTTTAAATCATCTTAAATGTGGTTGTATTGGCACAATTTTTCTAGCGTATGATTTGGACCACCCTGTGGATACTTTGCGGCATTGCAAACTTTAAAGGTAATTCTATCTTTTAAATAAGTGTATTTTTAATCAAATAATTCCAATCCCATATTTGGATCTTCTATCTATGTTTTTAAAAAATGTATTGAATATAATGTTTTTTTTTATATCATCCAGTGACGTCACTTTGAAAACCCTAAATCCAAAATATTACCGGTGACTCCCCGAAATTTGTATGAAAATTCCACACCACTGTTTTTTGACCAATCAAAGTGAAGTTTTGGTTGCATTACCATGCCAACACAAGTATTTATCGGAATTTTTTTCTCCTGCCTGGGGTACCCTGGAGCGAATTATAGTGGACATTTTTTGACATAATCATTGAATTTGTTTTAACGTCATGTCTGTCATTCACATACATAATTAAAGAAAATGATATTTTGTACCAGTTTTAGTATTTCAGTCGTAACATAATATCATAAGTACTAAGTACTAGACCTAAGTGAAGAGCAAACGAAAGCAAGATATGGGTCTAAAAAATTAAAATAAACTATTTTTACCAACTGTAATAATATAAGTAATATATAATATAAAAGAATAAACAATGATAAAATCTAAAATTACATATATTTGCAACTACAATTGGTAAAATGGAAAATATTTATTTTATAGTAAAATTTTAAAGCTCGTGTCAAAGTTACAAATATTAATTTAAAAAATATGATTTAACACAAACTTGGTGTGAAATTTTCTTTCCGAATACCACATGTGCTTAAATTATTCTGGGAAATTTTTCTCGGCCACGAATATTTTAAGAAAATTCTCTCGCCTGTGGCTCTTAATGATTTTCAAAATATTCGTTTCCTTGAAAAAATTTCCGGAAACAAATTTAGCGCTAGTGGTATTATAAGTAAAAATATTACCAGTTGGGATGGGACTCTAACAAATGCTGCGGAGTCCTTTACAAATATATATTTATATCAGTTAGGCCAACTTCACTGAGACGGGGCTCGTATATTTAAATTATAAAAATAAGCTAAAAATTTTGTCTAAACCCTGTATAATGGCATGTTTTTATTTTTTTTTTACTCTACATGACAGTACAAATATATCACTAATTTTATTCTCTCCAATTTACTAAATAGAGCCCTGGATTTTTTTTTAATTTTAAGGACTTACTACAAAGTTTTGGTACATTCTGTATTATTTAAAAATACATACAGAGTGGCCCACCATATTCGACACGGTCTGTAGCTGGATAACCATGGGGTTTTTAAAAAGTAAATACTGAAACATATACAGGTCGGATAAGGCCACAGTATAAAATTATTTTACTCTATACAGGATGTCTCAAAAAAGTGTGACGTATCAATGTTATATTTTTTAAATTAAACACCCTATATTTTATGACGGTTTTAGATTCTACTTAAAAAATAATTTAAGTTTGTTAATAGTACCAAGTGTCTAATTTTATTCGTTTTTGTGATGTTTGATTTTTTTTCAAAATGCAGGAGTGCAATTAAATTAATTTTATTTTAATAATATAAACTCCTTAAACTTTAAAATTTGTTACAATATTAGGAAAAGTCTGCCTTATCATACGTAGGTCATATCGAGATCATAGATTATACAGGGAGATCAAAAAATATTATCAAATTTTTTAGAAAGTCAAATTGCAATATCTCTCTTGATTTTAAATGGAACACCCTGTATTTTTAGATCACATGATGACAAACCAAATGCTCTTTCAAATGAGTGTATAGGTTGCCTTTTTAAGTAAATTCCGTTTTAACATATTTTTATTCCAAATGTCTATTTAAATGTAAGTAGGCTGTGATATAGCTATGCCTATTTACTAAGCCATTATTGCAAAATGTAAATTTGTTGGAAAAGCACAAAATTAAAAGATTTTGTATTATCTGCCACTATTTTTAAAATTCACAGAAAAAAAATTCATTAGTTGCTTATAATGCTACTTCAAATAAAACTTATTTCAGCTGAATGTGGTAATGATAAAACTTGTGTTTTTAAACAATCCTAATAACGCCTCCGTTGGCATCAGTTATGACGACATTCTGTGACCTATAACTTGTTTCTTTCATTATCCATAATCACTGTGGAATATTTTTCAGGATTAACTCTAGACTAAAGTAAACCATTTTTTCACATCCTACCAGTATTATATGATCTTGTTCTAGAAGAAGGGCTTTTATTTAAAATCATTGAATTTTTTTTTAAACTGACTAAAACACTAGTTATCAATAAATGGTCGTTAATAATATTCGCGTTGATATTTTCTTAAGGAAAATATTAATGGCTGCTATGTCAGAGCCAACTTTAATTTAAATAAACATTTGGACTAAAAATTTGTAAAAACAGATTTTACTAAAAAGCACAAAAGATAGGTATAGGCAACCTATACACCATTTGAAAGAGTATTTTATTTGTCATCATGTGACGTAAAAATACAGGGTGTTCCATTTAAAATAAGAGAGATATGGCTATTTGATTTTCTGAAAAATTGAAATTATTTTTTTGATCACCCTGTACAATATTTGATCTTGATTTGACCTACGTATGATATGGCAGACTTTTTTCTAATCTTGTTACACATTATAAAGTTTAAAGTGTTAGTGTTAAGTAAAATCAATTTAATTTTACCTCTGCATTTTTCAAAAAATCAAATATCACAAAAACGAATAAAATTAGACACTTAGTACTATAAACAAACTTGAGTTATTTTTTAAAGTAGAATCTAAAACCGTCAGAAAATATAGGGTGTTCCATTTAAAAAAATATAACTTTGATACGTCACACTTTTTTGAGACACCCTGTATAGACTAAAATAATTTTTATACTGTGGCCTTATCCGACCTGTATATGTTTCAGTATTTACTTTTTTAAAATCCCCATGGTTATCCAGCTACAGACCGTGTCGAATATGGTGGGCCACCCTGTATTTTATAAACTAACCTTAATACAGGGGGGTAAAAAATGTTTAGGTTATTTTTTAAATTTAAATATAATCTTGACCATAATTTTTTAGGGCCACCCTGTAGCAATACTTACTACTACTAATTTTTTATCCGGTAAACAGATGGGTGCAGGTCGCTTCCTATTCGGATCTTGGACTATAATCAAACAACTGTTTTATTATTAGATCCCAAATATAAATAGTGCAACCTCGTTTGATCTTCTTTGAGTTGTAATTTTAAATCGAAACCCTGAAATAATATTCTTTATGTTTCCCTCTATTTGCAAGACTTTTCCGGAAAAGTAAAGGACAAGGCCGAAAATATGGAAAGGATAATAAAAGAAAAAGATAAACATGGTAAAATCAATCTATTTTTTAAATTGTTTTTCTTTACATACTTTTATTCTTTAAATTTACATTTTAAGGTTTTTTTTTGCACTGACGTTAACTATTGTATTTGTTTTTTGCTTTCGATTTTTGTTTTGTTTGTATTTTTTGTTTTGTATCGATCGTGTGCACCTTTAGTTCGTTTTTATTTGGTTTAAACTGTGTCGTTGCCGGTTCGAATCCAACCGAGTTGTGTGACTTTAGGTATATTGGCAAAAATGAAAGAGGGTGCTGAAACTGTACAAACCAAAATACAAGCAAAGCTGAAATGGTACTGAAAGGAACCGAACCTGGTAAAGGTAAGTTAAACAAGGGATCAGTTAGTAATTATTTATACAGGGTGATTCAAAATCGATCACGAACTTAGGAAGGATTTTGCACTCTGAGTAGATATATAGCGCTGAGTTGAGCCATAGTTTATCTTCATTTTTAATTTCATGTTATCGTTTGAGTTACAAGCCGTCAAAGTTCAATTTTTATTTTGGTTTTCTTTGCCATATTGCATTTATTTTTTAACCAATCCAGTTGATATTTGGCACACAAATCGAGCTTTGCAGATTCTAAAATTTTAAGAAAAAGTACTTTTTTAAATACCGCCAGAGGGCACATTACCTAAAACTTAAAAGTTATTTACATCATAACTTTTTTATTTTGACAGATATCGCAAAGTGGGAGCCATTTTATAGACAATCAAAACTTAAAAATAAGGTACTCTTATAAAGTCGATAAACCTTACCGTTTAGGCACATGATATCAAAGTTTTCATCAATTTCAATCAAATTACCTACATACATACAGGGTGTCCAGTAACTCAACCGACAAACTTTACGGGGCGATTTTACAACAAAAAATAAGAAAAAGAACTTCATATAAACATATGTTCTAAACGTCTTAGTTTTTGAACTACGGTGTGTTAAATATTAAAAATAAAATCAATTTTTAACACTCCGTAGTTCAAAAACTAAGACGTTTAGGACATATGATTATATGAAGTTTTTTTCTGTTTTTTTTGTTGTAGAATCGTTTGGTTAAGTTTGTCGGGTGAGTTACTGGACACCCTGTATGTATGTAGGTAATTTGATTGAAAATGATGAAAACTTGATGTCTATTGGTGCCTAAACGGTGAGGTTTATCGACTTTAATAAAGAGTACCTTATTTTTTAAGTTTTTGATTGTCTATAAAATGGCCCCCCATCTTTGCGATATCTATCAAAATAAAAAAGTTATGATGTAAATAACTTTTAAGTTTTAGGTAAAATGCCCTCTGGCGGTATTTAAAAAAGTACTTTTATCTTAAAATTTTAGAATCTGCAAAGCTCGATTTGTGTGCCAAATATCAACTGGATTGGTTAAAAAATAAATGCTTGCAATATGGCGAAAAAACCAAAATAAAAATTGAACTTTGACGGCTTGTAACTCGAAAACGAATGACATTTTGAAAAAATATATATAAAGCTCTACCCTTATTTTATCAAGTAGAATCACCCCTTAAGTTTCGTGATCGATTTTTGAATCACCCTGTATTAATAGGAACAATTTAAAGACTTATTATTTTTTTGTAATTCTGGGAAATTTTACAGCTAAAGATGATACGTAAAGCTTTTCAAGTTTAATATGTGTGTCATATTTAAAATGGTGTCGGTATAGGCGGCATATAGCTGTAGAGGAAGGTACCAACTTGGTATATGGTTCTTAAAAATCTATAGAACAGTCTTCCAACTTCCATTGTATTATTTATCAAAACTTCGGTTCTAGAACAGAATAATGACATTTAAAAATACATTTTATAATTGACAGTGAAGTCTTATCAGTCGAACGAAGCTATTTCACTTACACATAATAGTAGGGAAGCCCAAAAGGGGATTTCTGGATTTACTACAGCGCGGCTGATTTCAACATTAATATATCGGAGGATACCTTGTTCCGGGTTAAGTACCTTCACCAAATATGAGCCCCGTATAAAGGGCCGATCATAAAAAACAAAAATATTTCCATCAGAAATTTTCAAGGACGTCACTAATCTGACATTCGAGAGTAACGTAATAAATAATAGTTTAAATAATTAATAGTTTAAAAAAACTAAAAAACACGCATTTATATGCAACCGAACTAAAAATTAGAAAATAATTTTCATTACAAAGAGTTTGTATTACAGTAATAAAAGGTCAAACAATGAATCATAATTATATACCTCAAAATAGAATTATAATAAAATTTAAGATAATAACAGAATAATTCACTTCAGAGTAAAAAGCGTGGGGTGCATTTTACTATTTTTTCATAACTTTTCCCTCATAGATATTTACAAATGAAATAATTATAACATTTAATATATTAAGCACCCCACGCTTTTATTCTGAAGTGAATTATTCTGTTATTATCTTAAATTTTATTATAATTCTATTTTGAGGTATATAATTATGATTCATTGTTTGACCTTTTATTACTGTAATACAAACTCTTTGTAATGAAAAATTATTTTTCTAATTTTTAGTTCGGTTGCATATAAAAGCGTGTTTTTAGTTTTTAAACTATTATTTATTTTTCATTTTTAGTTCGATATATCAATTAGTTTTCTGCGGACATGTGATATTGAAATGTTTCACGAACTATTTCGTAATCTAATCATTTCATTTAAAGCTTCACTGTTGCATGGGGTTTCAGAACGCAACTACTCCGAACAAGTTTCTGTCAGCCTTATGCTGAGAGTACGTCCGAAACTGCACGCATGCGCAGATCGCGCACTAGCTCTTTCTCTGTTACTCTCCTACAGAAAATCTATAAAGGAATTTATTTATCCTGGCGATCCTAATCAGGATAACGGGATACTGTTTGCAGATTATTGCATTGTCATGGGTCCTTGATACGTGTGCAAAGTTTCAAAGAAATCGAATTGCTGGAAGTTGGTGAAAATTAAGCTTAAAGATTCCATTACATACATACAACCCAAGCTAATAAAAGCGTGTTAAAAAAAAGCGGAGGGCTACAAAGTTGTAAAAAAAACGTAATTTTGACATTCTTAAGCGTAGCAAATTTTTTTATTTTGAAAAATAATTTAAGGTTAACGGAAAATATATAATCCGATACGATCGGAGCGATTTCCACAAGCCGAAATAATAACAGTATTTTTTTAACAAATTTAAAAAGCTATTGAAAACTAAAATTAAGCGACTTGGCAACGTTGTAGTTGCAAATTTAGAACATAATGACATTTTATAATCAAGTTTTGCTTTCTGTTGTTGTAGTTAATTTAATATTTTTTAAAGAAGTTTTATGATTAATGGGATGAATGTAATCAAAATAAGAAAAATATTAGTCTACAACTAGTGTTAAGCTGTCTAAGTGGTTGCCATCATAAATTTCGTTAAAAATTTAGCTATGAAGCTAAACGTGCGATGTCAGTTTTAGTTTATCTGCAGTTCAAGTCTAAATAACGAAGAACTTATGCTTTATGGCTATATATAAAGTTTCTCGAAACACTGACTATTATCCTGCTTTGTGTTATTTAGGTTGTCAGACAATGATGCCTAATATTTTTCGTAAAATTTAATAAATAATCAGATAATTTATGTAAATATTCTTCGCCAAATTGGATCTAGATACCCATTTTTATCAGCTGTTTGACCGAATTGTAACACTGTGCTCCTTAATTTGAATTCCCAATAGCCGCTTCGCCCACCGATAAAAAGGTATAGTAAGAACATTTTAAAAGCGCAAATTCGGTACTCTTTGAAAATAATACAAAAAAACATAAAAAAGGCCGCCTGCAATCGAACTATTTTATACAAAGGCGCCGCTATCCTTTACAGCGACGCGCCGATACACTATGGGATAGAAATCCATTATTTTGGCCAAAAAGCAACTTTGAAATTTTAATGGCTCACGCTGTGTATTTCAAAGTAGATACTCCAAACTACATGTACGCGAAATTATAAAAGGATATGACGACTTCTACTGGGGTAATAAGAAACTTGAAAATATATTTTAAGTAAACATAAATATATAACATTTAATCTACTTAGTTTATTATTAGCCTTGTTTATCAAAAAAGTAAAATAGTTTAAATAATAAGAGCTATTGTTGTGTTTCCAACGCAGTCTTGCGAAGTCTCGCTACTTTTGTCAAAGATTTTTTTACCTTTTTCTTTATCAGTTTTTGTACTTACAATTGCCTTCCTACTTTTTGCTACTTCTGAGTGTAAGGACAGATACAAGATTTTTTTATAATTTACAAGGTTTTCCATTTTAAAATTGAATATGTTTTGTCCTACACTGTATATCCTAAAAGATAAAAGCATTCTGATGAAAGATATGGATTCCACAGAATCTACCCAACAAAACAGTGTTTTTATTTATTTTATACGTTAAAAAAAAGTTGGAAAGATGTATCTCTATTACGCTTCTAAGAATAATTTAAAATTATTTTACAGATTTTGATGGTCATATTTCCGAAACTAATTGAGATAGACACATCAAATATAGAATTTTTTAAAGCATTTTAAAAGATTTTTTGGTGGTGATATAATATTCAGGGTATTCCATTTAAAAAAATCATACATATTGTCGTACCCTGTATATCATATGAGATAATAATCATCGGATTACTGATTAGAATACTACCGAATTAACCAAACAAGCTGACATTTTAGTTTATTTTGTACCATAAAAAAATAATGTTAAGAGGGGTGTAAATATATAATAACTTATAATAAGTTTTAGGTTTCAAAAAGCATTTGTAATAATTTATAATATTTTTCCAGTAAAAAGCACCTCATTTTAAGTTAGATCGGTAAGTTTCAGAATTTTGACCAAAAAATTAATTTTATATCCCATAGTGCGATGACCAGCTGCATCAACCTGCATATCATAAATGAAATATAGCAAAGGCGGCCGCGAAGACAAGCATGCCGATTTATTTGCTTTAAACTTTTTGTGATTTTTTTCTTATCAAAGAGCACCGAATTTACATTTTTAAACTGTTCCTTCTATATACATTATGTAACATTTTTTCTTATCAACTAAGCTTTGCAACCCAATAGGTCTTTATGACGCTCGACAAAATCCCCATTAAGCATCGTGGGCTCCCCTACTATAAGTTAAATTTAATGATCCCGTTTAAACTGGCATGAAATTTTGACATGTATTTGTCGAACACTCTGTATATAGAATATTTATTAAAATAGGAACTTACCTTTCTGGATTTTTAACCCGTTAGCCTGTAAAATAACCAACTGTCCATGATCTTCAGGTGGCAAAACATTATAAGTATAAATACTTGATGGCATTAAAAACGTATCTGATTGAACGGCTTGCCGATTCGTTGGTTTGGAATAAGCTTCTTTTATAAGGCAGAAATGTAGCAAAAACTAAAAAATATATATTCTAAAATAATGGTATACAGTCTTAGAGCTGGTAGCTCGGATAACCTACGGTATATAAATCTCGTATGTATGTGTGTATGATTATTTTAAAAACTTTAGAAAATCTATTGGACTATTTTTATTGCTTTCTTTAAGCTCAGCCGCTTGTAATGTAAAATTTAAAAATTCATATACAGGGTGATTTTAAAATCGATCACGAAACTTAAGGGGTGATTCTTCTTGACAAAATAAGGGTAGAACTTCATATAATTTTATTTCAAAATGTCATTCGTTTCGAGTTACAAGCCGTCAAAGTTCAATTTTTATTTTGGTTTTTCGCCATATAACATTTATTTACATCATAACTTTTTTATTCTGATAGCAAAGCTGGGGGCGCGAATTTATAGACAATCAAAAACTAAAAATAAGGTACTCTTTATTAACGTCGATAAACATCACCGTTTAGGCATCAATAGACATCAAAGTTTTCATCAATTTTAATCAAATTACCTACATACATACAGAGTGTCCAGAAACTCAACCGAAAAACTTCATATAAACATATGTCCTAAACGTCTTAGTTTTTGAACTACGGTATGTTAAATATTTAAAAAAACTTTTATTTTTATTTTAACACCCCGTAGTTCAAAAACTAAGACGTTTAGGACATATGTTTATGTAAAGTTTTTTTCTTATTTTCTGTTGTAGAATCGCCACGTAAAGTTTTTCGGTTGAGTTACTGGACACTTTGTATGTATGTAGGTAATTTGATTGAAATTGATGAAAACTTTAATCTCTATTGTTGCCTCAACGGTGAGGTTTATCGACTTTAATATAGAGTTCCTTATTTTTTAAGTTTT